>OX235279.1:18505889-18547079 GCA_944472155.2 Trichobilharzia szidati | reverse complement strand
CCCAGCAATCGAGAATCTAAATCATCAGTAGTACTTCCATAAAAGAAGGAACCTTGGAAACCACCTTACAGCGGAGAATTATTAACAAGGAAGGCAGGAATAAAAATGGCTGGCATGTAAACCAACCACAAACTCAATTAGAAAGAAGCTTTGTCGGTTAAAGGATCCTGGTGTAAAGAAGAAAAGACCGAGGAGGCTGACAGAAATGTTTATTTGGTGAAACGTATTGTACATAGGTAAATTTGGTATACCATATTTTCAAACTGCCATTTGCACATCATTTACCACATCCTTGACGAATTGGTCGAATATCGTCACATTCGATAGCTTCTTGGATTCCGCATCATATGGCAACATTCTTCTCATGGTTCTCTTCTTTGATTGCTCTTCCCAGTGTGCAAAACATATTGTTAATTTTCTGAATTCGTTTCTCATATACGACTTATATCGGAATATAAGTAGCACTCACCACACTGCCAGTCGAGCCTTTAAAACAAAACAATTTAGTTTATCTAATACCCTGTCTGCGATGATTGTCAGGTCAAATACATAGTAGGTTAAAGTAGTAGAACAGCGTCATTCAGTGAGTCAGACTAGCCGAGCAGCATAAAAACCTAGCAGCAAAATCTAGATTGGCTGACCCGAATAAGATAAGAAATCTAGAGAATAGTTCAGCAGCTATCGCAAGGACTACATCCAATTACACACACACCCAAACATACAATAGGCTGGATGGGATAAGATGACAGTCTGAAAATCTAATACAACTAACAGGGTGGCGAGTGGGGAAGATTGATAACAACGGAAGCTTTGTTTATCGAATCAACTGCAAATGCGTACGTGTAGTAGGAATGATTCAACACCTGTGCAGATGGATATCTGGTATCTTTTACTACCCCAATGACGACAAATAGGAGAAGACTATAAAACTCAAGTTTCGAAGTCGTGTGATTATAATTGGTGATGTGTATGATTATGATCCACAATAATGAATTGTGTTAGAAACTTTGTCATCCAGTAATTACTAATACTGTTTCACTGACTGTGTGATATATCCATCTAATAAACGAACTAATATGGAATAAAGGGAGGTTCAAAAAACGGATAATTTGTTTATCACTACTCTGAAGAAGCCAAGCAAGCAGTGTACATCTCCCTCCCTACGTGAATCAAACCAGCGGTCAAAAAATTCATGCACTGATGTCATGTTTTTCTACGACCACCCTTAACTGCTTTTCCAACACAATCCTATGTCACTTTGTGGTGAGAGCTGTCTGCTAGTCGAAATTGTGGTAGACAGTAATTTACGTCAATGTTTATGTCCCAAATATTGGTCATGAGAAAACAAGAACAAAGACTGACTGACTCAAACAACAACCAATCACAGAACACTTTGTTTGCGTAGGCGGATACAATTAGCAGACAGATAGATGATCTGACCTTCAAGAAACAGTCATATAGAGATGAAAGATTAACTAACGTTCAGTGAGAAACAACCACCAATCAGAAGACTGTGTTTATTAGCTTACAATAATCTATAATAATAATGTACATGAAAATCTATAAATATGTGTTGATTTCGTGAATAAACGATCTGTTGTCTTGTTGTTTTTACATTTGGTGTCGCTGCCTACCGACAAATGGAAAGCCTATGCCCTGCAGTTTTTCATGGAGACATATGGATCTTCGAGGCTTCTGTGCAGTTGAGTGGCGTTCAAGATCTGTCAGCGATGAAGCTGTTACTTGGAACGCTGCTGGGAGGTCAAGAGTAAGCAGCATATGAAAGTGTGAGGCGGAATACCGACGAATGTGCGACAGGGTCAGGGAAACAGTTTATAAAGTGGGAAGGACCACATATGGTCACTTTGAGTTGATGGGGTTACGCAGAAACAATCGCAATGGTAAACAAAGTGATAAACAGGTGAACATCAGTGAGCGCCGCGATTCCAGACAGCAAGACAAACGAACAAAGCCCCTGGAGCCAAAAGACCGAACGAAGTTCAGTCGCAAATCTTTGACGGAGGGACAAATGTGATGAGAGCCATCTGCTAGCCAAAATTGGTAGACAGTAATCTACGTCAATATTTACGTCCCAAATATTGGTCATGAGAAAACAAGAACAAAAACTGACTGACTCAAACAACAACCAATCACAGAACACTTTGTTTGCGTAGGTGGATACAATTTGCAGATAGCAGGTAATCTGACCTTGAAGAAAGAGCCACAAAGAGATGAAAGATTAACTAACGTTCAGTGAGAAACAACCACCAATCAGAAGACTGTGTTTGTTTGCTTGAATAATCTTTATATTTATGTAAATGAAAATCTATAAATATGTGTCGATTTCGTAAATAAACGATCTGTGACCTGGCCTTTGTTTTCTGATGTTACACTACAATTACAATTAGTTATAACACTGGATATTATGCCAGGCTTCCTCATGATGAGTCCTGCTGCCAGTCTCAGACACGCGTTTAACTATTTCTCCCTTGATTGGGAACTTAGTGCTCTCATCAAGTTAGTGGCATAGCAGCTTCATTGCTGCTTATGTGTGCACCGACTAGGTTGGATTTTAGCAGGCGTCCCAGAAGGAGAGGTAATCTTCTTCAAACCTCTCCGTCAATAGCTTACAGCTATGCGATCTGTATGTCTCCATCGTTGACTAGATGGTGGAGGAATGAATATATGGAAACTAAGTTGAAACATGACATACAAAGATTGTTGATGATTTTCGGAATCCAGAAGATCCCAAAGGAGAAATACATCTGTACCAGATCTCGGAAGATCCTCAGCCGACGACTTATTAGGCTGCCTCATACAAAACACATTTCGCAGACATCTCGTGGACTGAATTTTCCCGCTTTTCTAACACAACTCTTAGCCTGATTATTCTTCACTCTATATTGCTTCATCTAACATACTAGATTTGTCGTGAACACTTTTCGTTAACAACTGCTAATCTTTTTGGTGAAGAAAACACGAAGTTCAGCAAAGATGGTGGTCTTTTCAGCAATTTCATTTTCAAAAGCAGCTCTACAATAGTATTTAAATACATAATTTTACATGGATACAATTCTTGTTTGATTCCACATAATTTCGACGGCGAATAAAAGGTGACAATTATTTTCAACTAGATATGGTTTACGGGGAGAAGCTTAGAAACAAAATTGCACAGGATTAGAACGGATAACAAGTGTGTAAAAATGAGCGATCATGGAAACAAAAGTGGAATAATAATAATTGTGAACTTGATATGGGAGTTAGGAGTCGCGAATATAGGTTACAAGGACCTTAGAAACACAAATTATACAGTATCAACATGAAGAAATTCACCCGGGCACAAGTAATGGCGGGACGAGGGTATAGTTACATGCGGCAGGCGCCTCCACGTGGCGACCGCTGGGTGAAGCTTATCGGGACGGCGGACCCGAGCTTCAGCAAAGACCCGTCACAAAGATGAAACAACACTCATCTCCGGTTACTCAGTTTGGATGAACCAACCACGCCGTCCTTAGGCTTTATGTGGTGTACGAGACATCTGTGGTGAGTGATCTCGCTGATTTCGGATGAGAGGACTGGGACCAATACCCAGTGGTGAGTGGGTGGCTTCGGAGGACTGGTAATCCCTGCCGCGAGGCTCAGTATGGCAACTGTTAGCTGAAGCGGTGTCTTATGCAGTGGGCTGTGGATTAGCGGTCAGGATCCGTATCCATGAGTCATGGGGGAGGGGGGCTGGCTCCAGTGCGTATATGTCCCTGATTATGGTGTTCTAGTATTGATCTGGAGGGGTGCCATTGGCTATTTTGCCGCAGACGGTATAGGCAACTCTCCATGCACTATTGCGTGGTTTTTGGCTTGACTTGCAATTGTGGAATCAATACACAGGTAAAAAAAGGTAAAATATTTTCATTAGTTTAGTGTATATCTTAATCCTTGTTTCATAGCCATACATTGCTACAATACCTATGCATAGATTAACAATGTAGTATTGTAACAACAGAAGACAAGGGCCAGTCAACAGATCGTTTATTAAGGAAATCAACACACATATTTATCGATTTTCATGTACATTATAATAGATTATTGTAAGCAAACAAACACAGTCTTCTGATTGGTGGTTGTTTCTCATTGAACATTAGTTAATCTTTCATCTCTTTGTGGCTCTTTCTTCAAGGTCAGATCATCTATCTGTCTGCAAATTGTATCCGCCTACGCAAACAAAGTGTTCTGTGATTGGTTGTTGTTTGAGTCAGTCAGTTTTTGTTCTTGTTTTCTCATGACCAATATTAGGGACTGTAAACATTGACGTAGTTTTACTGTCTACCAACTTTTGGCTAGCTCAGACAGCTCTCACCACAGTATGACGTCTTTAAGTCAATAAATATATATATTAAATGCTAGATTCTACTATGTACACTGCTATTTCTTTCCAGCTAATATCCTTAGGTTGTCATTGGAGAATATTTTCTTTCTTATAAACCGGAATAACCAAAGATTTTACGCCATTCCGTCAGAACTCCGAGAATCTAGAAGACTAGCTGTCACTACTTACATTCTATTCAGGCAGGGGTTGAATAATGAGTAGCTGTACGTCAGCTGACGTGTTCCACAATATGTTCTTCCTAACGTTTTACGAAGGTTGCAGACCTTTATCAACAACAACTGTCTTCGCTAGCATCATACTGAAGATCAGATGGCCGGAAAGAACAAGAACTAAAAAGAAATTATGGGAACAAACAAACAAAACAAGAACCAATCGCTCAACAAATATGCAGGAGAAAGTGGAGATGGATTGGACACTCGCTGAGGAGGCCGCTGCTGGTGACATCGCGCGTCAGGCCATCGCTCGAGTGGAACCCGAAAGGGAAGCGGCGAGTAGTGGGACGTCCAAGGGTGACATGGAGGAGATCGTGTGAAGAAGAGTTGAAACAGTATGGATTAACATGGATGCAAGTGAAAAGTACAGCAGAAGACAGAAGCAAGTGGAGACGTGCAGTTGAAGTCCTATGTTCCACTAGGAACCCAAGGGAATAATAATAACAATAAACGTTTTATGCGACTACCAGATAGTTAGAGGCAATCGGCAGGAAGCCTTGGACCTGGATTTCGTGCTAGTTGGCACTCATCAGTCAACAAGGCGTATCTGCAATCTTGAAGGAATTCATGTCTCTTCTGAGATTCGAACCCGCGTCACCCAGTGCTGCAGTCAGAGCCGCTACCACTGAGCTATTTGGGCTCACGCTAATTGTAGGATTTACACAACCAATTTCCTTCATAACTCGAATTGGCTAGCGGGCGTTACATGTGTAGCAATTACGTCTCCCATTTTTTTTTTTCGTCACGTACCACTGCTGTGTATCGTTACTGAAACTTGTTCATCTAACACTCTTCGTCATGATCAAAGCCTATCGACTTTAGTCCCCATGACTGAAGAGTACAGAAATTCACGGACACTTGCAAATCTTTGCACGCGTGTTACAAACGGTCTGTGCAGCAGTTTGTACATCAGACTGAAAATGATGCCAGGCTTCTTCAGGATTTAATTGGTGGGTGGTGATTAGCAGTGGAATCCAGCCAGGATAACGCGCATTTCACCGGTCCTATTTGGGACTCGTCAGCTAACTTGATGTATCTGCATCCTCCCAGTAAGTGATGATGTTCCCACCACGGAGGCTCGAACTCAGTGCTCATAGTTTCAAACACCAGCTAAACCGTTGTCCACTAGACCAGTTGGGCGACGAGAGCTGGCCACCTCTCGTGCAACGGATCATATTAATTATTTAATCGAGTTCAGTTTCAGATTTTCCTGTCGATTGTTTGAACCAAAGTGCTCGGTCTCTGGTTGACATCTCTGTCGGCTTCTTGTACAGATGCTTCGACGACGATGTCTGGGCATGTAATTAGAATTTAATTTTTGGATAGTTACTACCAGTGGAATTCAGGATGCACATTTCGTCCTGATTGGGACTCGTCATTAGATATAGCTGCACTGAAACTATGGGCACTGAATTCAAACCTCGGTGGGAACATGATCACTCACTGGGGAATGCAGGCACATCCAGACGATGAGTCCCAAATAGGACGAAATGCGCGTTATCCTGGATTCCACTGCTAGTCACCATCCACCATTTGAATTCTAACTACATACCCGGACATCGTCGAAGTATCTGCACAAGAAGCCAACACACATGTCAACCTGAGACCGAGCACTTCGGTCCAATCAATCGACTGCTGAAAATTGTCCACGATTTTTAAAATTTACTCTTTTTTCTTTAGATTTTTCTCCCTATCTTCCTTTCATTCTCTGTCGGACAAATGAGTGGAAAAAAGGGAACATTTTCGGGAAAATGGGCTGTTTTCTTTCAAAGGGAGAAAAAACCGATTAAATGGGACAATGAGTGGAAACCATAAAAAAGTTTACTGTACACAGGAGGTTACTTGAAAATTGTGAGTAGTTCAATTTTTCTGTCGAAATTACGTTACCATAAACTTCAATTGATGCATTTTTCTTCATGCAATAACATTAACAGTTTCCTGTCGAATCTTTTCACTAAATCTGACAAGCAGAACACAGAAGGAAGTGCTGACACTTAAAAGTGTAAGAATGGAAGTAAAAGTAACCTGAAAATTTAAGTGTTTTCCGTGATACACTAATGAAGACAGACCCACTGGCAAACACATATGTGTACATATGTATATACATTAAGAATTGTGTTTATATTGGACGTTATAAGCGTAATCTCCGAAAACGTGTAGCTGAACACTATCCAGTCTGGTTAATGAAAGGCGAACGTAGAACTCCGAAGTCGTCTATCTGTGATCACCTGTTAGAGTCAGGTCATTTAGCCCCACGTGGTTCATCTTTCAAAAGAAAATTTTCTTCGCTGTTTGTGCCTTTTTCTTATGACTCAATATGGGAATATTTCATTCATCTTTCAAAGTTATCTACATAGCAAAATCGAATCGATCCAAAAGTTTACGTTTTCTTCACTTATGCATAGCCGAAGCTTTAGCTATACATGAACAGAAACCTAAATTATGTGTTCAAAAACGTTTTGTCAAACCCCTTTCTCTACCTTGGTCATAGTAATGTTCTTTCTAGTTTCTACTTTATTTTATTTTACCACTTGAATTCTTTCCACTTCACTTCACATCTTCATTCTTATCGTAATCGTACTCTTATTTTATAAAATTTTTTAGACAACACTTGACCTTTTTAAAACATTTTTCAATTCACTTATAAAACAATCTCTAATAATTTTGTAATTTATCCACTTCAACTCTACCCCTTATAACATTTTAATTATCGTTATTCTTATCACATATATGTATGTATATTGACTGAGCAATTATTTAGTGCCACTTAATAACCTTTTCTGTCATATAAATACGACTGTACAGCTTGAAAATAAAGTCGTTGAAAAGAAATTTCTACGCTGAACAAAAATCTGTGTTTTTACTTATGAATAAATGGGTATTTTTCGTGACCAATAGCATTAGATTGCAGTGACACTGAGAAATCGACCTGTGACTTGTTATTGTCACTTTGACTGTGATAATCTAAGGTGTCAGTGTACTTGCTAATCATGTCACTCATGTGACTCATCGTTTAACAAAGAAGGTGTTATTTTTAATTGAATTTTAGATTTTCCCGTCGATTGATTGATTGGACCGAAGTGCTCCTCGGTTTAAGGTTGACATGTCTGTAGGCTTCTTGTGCAGATGCTTCGACGACGATGTCTGGGAATCAATCGACGGGAAAATCTAAAATTCAATTAAAATTAATATGATCCATCGCCTCCAAAGCCTCAGGATGGTCGGGGGTGGGTACCTTGCGCTGCGGGTTGGCCACCCCTCCGCACACCTCTTGAAATGCTCCCATATGACCGGGCGTCTTACATAGCCTCTCCTGAGGAAGTCCTACTCACTGCCTTCACGTGGCGGAGGTGTTTTTCACCAAAGTGAGAGGGCGAAAGCGGATGCCCGGCGCTCTTCACCGGGTTGACTGTCCATTGGATGACAGTCCAGGGGAGATGGCTAAACCCTGATTCCAAACCTCCAACGACTGGCGTATGAAGCTCACTGGAGCTCACCGGCAGACGTATGGACAAAGGGCTTGTTGGATGTCCTGGATGTCTGGCCCCATTCAAAAAGGCGTATGAACCGAACTCCGGTCACCGGCTGCCAATGGATAGTGGACTCCCTACTCCACTCCTACTGCCTTGTAGGTCACACTTGGTTGTGTAAAGACTAGAGCTGCACTCTCAAACAAAAGGCCGAGCGATTCTGGGGACATCACTCGTACCGAATTCCCATGAAACTTCATGAACTCTCAACATCAACCAAATTCCAGTACTGGTCCAACAACGTCGCCTTCGGTGGTTTGGCCATGTTCTGCGCCGACCAGATGACGATCTGGTCAAATCAGTTCTAAATCCCTCGCCATTACCATCTTGGCGATGTCACAGGGGTGGACAGCTGAAAACATGGCTTGGTACAGTCAAGGCTGATATGGAGTGCCTGGGGCTACAAACCGTCTACGGACTCCGTCTGTGGAACAAGAATTGGATAACCCTGTCGCAAAACCTTGCATCAGATCGCCGCGCCTGGGCAGCGATGATTCGAGATGTTCATGAAGCCGGCTCATCCTCCCGTAGGAGATAGCCGAAGTAAAGAAAGAAGAAGACAAGAGGTGGCCAGCTGTCGTGGCCCAAGTGGTCTAGTGGAAAACGCTTTGGCTGGTGTTTGAAACTATGTGCTCTGGGTTCATGATCACTCACTGGGAAATGCAGGTACATCCAGTTAGCTGACCACGAGTCCCAAATAGGACGAAATGCGCGTTATCCTGAATTCCGCTGCTAGTCACCATCCACCAATTAAAGAAGGTGTTATATGTGAGATCATGGTTACTAGCCAATCAGTCGAGTCTATAAAAACATTAGTGGTCAATGTTAATAGCAGCGTAACAATTTTTTTGTTTAATTGGATTACAGTCACACATTGTGTGCGCACTTTTAAACTATACACAATGCTGATAAGTGGTCGCTGCGGTTCATTTATTATAATTTTCTTTTAGTCTAACGATAAATACCCTTTATTAAGTATGAAAAGACTACGTCACTGTAACCAACGTTTGAACTACCGTAGCAGTACATTTTACAGAAGATATAAACGTATCTATGAGTAGGTACTGGCGGAGATCTCGGTTACGTCGACGTCAACGGAGGCTGTTACACCTGCTGTCCTTCCCGTAGACGTCGAGCCGTCTTCAGTGAACCATGACCATTGGAACCGAGGTAGTGCCATCACCATCTTGCTGCAGGCGCTAACATCAGCTGCCAATACTTCACAAATGTGCGCTCATCAGGTAGAACCAGAAATCGGTATAAAATAATTTATGCTCGTACAACCAAGTACAGGAACTCAACGATACGATACTTGGCCCGTGTTCTAAGCGACAGAGACAATGTTAAGAGCGAAACCTATGACTTGCTTTGTTGTTAACAACATAATTTTAGGCTCTTTTATTTCTCTCTCTTATTTTGTATTCTATAGTGAACTCCTTCTTGAACATGCTTAGCTTACTTTTTGTACTTTACTGTATTCCTTCTTTTGTGTATCTACTGGTTCCGACTATATTATCACAATGAGTAGAACAAAATTGTCCTGTCATTAACCATCATGTAATTATTAGTTTTTGTGGTTGTTTTTTCTTTCTTTTAAAATTTTTTTCGGCAATATTAACTGACAATCATTGGTTGTGAACGCCATTGTCACCACCTTAAAATTTTGTATCATGCAGGATTACTCACACTACCACTACAAACACTGCATTAGACCTGACAATAAAAAGCAAAACAACAAACACTGAAATGTTATTTTATGATTGTCTAGAGTTGTTTCAAACAAATTAACTGGTCATCTTGGCGATAAACATTCTTAAATATCATTTCATAACTTCTTGTATGACTAGAGCTTTACTGTCACCATGCATAATCATATCATTGCTTCCACTACCCAATACTGAGTTATTATTAAATGATGTTTATTTTCCTTTCTACTTCTTGGTATTTTTCCACATTTTTAAAAAATTATTTTGTGTTTTTCCTGTCTTTTTTTGCTGTTGGTGTCTTTATATCTATTTTTTTAAATACTCCTTTTAAATGTTTGATAAAATTAGATGCAAATGTTGTAGAAATGTGCTGAAAATTCCGCACTGTACCACTAGTACTGTTTCTGGAATAAAGCAAATTATTATTATTATTAAAGTGTCTTCTGAACATGATGAAACGGCAAGTATGCTACTCAAAATCATGGTTACCATGATCATGTCACAAGCAAACGGTAACAAAATCTTGCAGATCTTCCGTGAGAAATGGCCTCAACTACCTACCTACCTGCAACTATTAGAAATGTACTGAGAATGTGTGGCTCTTGCGAGTCAAGACTAGTTGGAGGCGGAATCTATTGCCACATCGGTTTCCAGAAATATTTTCAGCACTACACACAGAGATGTCTCTGGTTGAATGTGCCTGCTTCGAAATTTAGCACGACATACTGTCATGCTGTGTTGTACACAACTATATGCTTACTTGTATGTATTTAACCACTTGAACAATTGCGCGATTCTCTCTGGCATGGGATGTATAGATGTTCTACGAACCAGAGGTATATCTATGTATTGTTCCCTGAAATTATTATTTAATAAGAATTCACACGAACTTACATGTTCACGACTATGTGAAGTGTTATCCATCTGGTGTTTCCCGACTGAGAATTTTCAGTAGCGTACCTTGAACCTTTGAACTTTCGTTTCAACGCATCCCCCCCGTGTTTTGGCGCCACACCATCTTTTGATTTGCGACGCGACTGTACATAGCTGGTTCACTCTCTTGTTGTGCTTTCATTCAGTGCGCTCTTCGAGCTTACTCCCCCCCCCCAGTCGATGCATCAGATAAGTTGCATAGCATCTTTATATTTATTAAATTTGATATTTCAATTGTGTAAAAAAATACAGCTCCGTCTCAGACACACACTTCCCGTCTAATCAAGTCTTTTTACTTTGATCTCACTCGTCAGCACTTAAACGCTAGATAGAGTGTACTGCTAAGGTTATAAAGCGGTGAAGTTGTTTAGTAAGTGTGGTTATTTGACGTCAATCTTATTAAGTTCAACCTAACACTTACAACTTCATGGCATGGTCTGTGAGTATTCTAATGTACACCAGCTGGTAATTTCAGACCTACTTTGACTTTAAATTTAGATGTTTCAACTAATTACTACTTACTACCTGTAAAAAATGTCAGCAAGTCACCATCAACCCAGTGACATTCAGAGTATCGTCAAAGCGCTTGTAATAGAAGCTAGCACATCAACACGGAGCAAATATTACGATTGAGAATAACAAAACAACATGAAACTTGGAATAATCTATATGAAAACTATGCGGATTACTTCAATTAAAATTGATAAATGCTACAGATATTAAACGTCGACTTTTTTAATAATAATAATAATTTGTTTTATTACAAAATAGTACTTGTGATACAGAATGGAATTCTCAACACTTTTACTACAGTATCGCACCCAGTTAGTACATTATCAATAAACAGAATTCTACATAGATTATGGGTAGTCTCAGTTAATTTTGACAACAATATATTGGCATGTCGGTAGCAAAGCCAAAGCTGAACAGTTTTTGAAGATGTCAGAAAAGTAGGTGCTGTCATATTTACTGGCTTAAGCGAGAGAAAGAAACAAAGCAGCATACAACAGAAAAGAGAGAGAGTAGGAAAAGAAACAAAGAAAATGTTGTACCTATAAATGATATGAGTTGGAAAGACGAGGTCCAGTTGTACTACTGACTATTTAATGAATTATAGGTGTCACGCCTAATGCTTTCTTTATCACACAGAACACGAGCTAAGTAGGGTATGGTGGAGTTTTTGTACTTGCTAGTACGAGCATGTAGTTTTCTATATAGGCTTCTGGTCCTGCCTGATGAGATGCAAGGAGAGAGTTGTGAGTGAAGAGGGTGGTGTGAGTTAGATAAAATGGATTTGGCCCATTTTTCACATGAGTCCAAGTGCCTGTCGTGTCAACCAGAATATTCACGAGCTGGTTAAGTGCCGCATTGCTTACCCTGCTGACACAACCTTTAACACCTCATGTAATAAGATATATGGTCCTTCTACAGTAGCCCTGGAAAAACTAAGGGGGAACAATAGAGAATAATAGGCAGGATGCAAGAGTTAACGAATCGTAAGAGTAAGGGCTGGGTTGGGTTATTCCAGAATGTCTTAACTTCTTGATGTAGAAGGTAAGACGGAATACTTTCTTAGAAATCATCAAGATATGAGACGACCAGGAGAGATCAGCAGATAGAATGACGCCAAGATATTTAATTTCCTACTTGGTTTCTATTTCAGTGCCATCTATGTTGCACACCTGGTGAGTGCTGACCAGTTTGTTTAGGTCAGATTTTTGCCTAAAGTTGGAATTGACTGTTTGACATTCAGAGGGGTTTAAGGTAAGACCATCGTAAAGCAACCGATGTCGATGGAGAACCAAAATCACAACCGAATAATATGTGGTAATAAAATCCAATAAATCGAGAAGGAATATTACAAGAAATTCACAAACTGCTCAGTTAAGCTAAAAGTCAGTAATAAAGAAAACCAACCAACATGAAAGGAGAATGTAATAAACTAAAAGTATGGTGAGAGCTGTCTGCGCTAGCCGTAAATTGGTAGACAGTAATTTACGTCAATGTTTACGTCCCAAATATTGGTCATGAGAAAACAAGAACAAAGACTGACTGACTCAACCAACAACCAATCACAGCACACTTTGTTTGCGTAGGCGGATACAATTAGCAGATAGATAGATGATCTGACCTTGAAGAAACGGCCACAAAGAGAAACAACCACCAATCAGAAGACTGTGTTTATCTGCTAACAATAATCTATTATAATGTACATGAAAATCGGTAAATATCTGTTGATTTCCTTAATAAACGATCTGTTGACTCAGTGGCCTTGTATTCTGTTGTTACGAAAGCACAATAAAATCACATTCAGGTGACACGGTTGAGAATACGAGTCGGCTTGAGTGTCGCTTTACCTTTTGACCACTGCAGTGAGTGACTCTTGAATTCCCTGCACCTTGATTTATGTCATTTGTTTCGTTAACCTTGGGCAGCAGCTTATGCGCTCACAAGGTATGTGTTCCTTACTACGAGGGAGAAACACGATTTTGATGCTTGTCAAAAGTTTTCTCTGCCTCATCGTTTTTACGTGGATTACATATAATAACTTTTTTCCTGTTTTATTTCTTCTCCTTGTTAGCGTGATTTTCACATGGCCCACCTTATTCATTTTTGATATGTATTTCTAAAACACAAAATGTAATTGAGCCAGCAAAGAATATCCTTCTCGATAAATTCCTCGTCTTCTCGCTCTACAATTTTATATATGCATGTTTATGTACATAGAATATTCTAGATTAGTAGTCAATAACAATATTAGTGTTTTAGTGTTTTAAAATAATATCGATTTGTTAAGTATGATCATAATGGAATCACCACAGTTCATTAAAGATGCTTAAATTATAACAATAATTATAATAAAGATATAGTAGCAAATAGAATATCAACTAAAATGAGGGAAATTCCACAAAAATTCAGGATCGATCATTCAAACCTAGATGGCCAAGCGGGTAAGGATAATGTCTGAACCAACTAACTTCTTCTTTTGGATGCACAAATTAGCCTTGTTAATATGGATCCCAACACGGCCAGCCAGCCTCAGCAATTATATATTGAGATTTGTTGGTATTCGGTAAATGACCCTGAAAGCCACCTTGTTAACATCAATCAGTCTTGTGTTGTGTATGCACAAGATGAGTGAGATAGAATAGCGCTGAGAATAGATTTTGTTTGTCCTTTACTTAACCAACCAACCACTGTGCAGGGTGGGTGATGTTCGGAAATTCGACGAGAAACACGCCTAATTGTACGGCGTATGCAAGTAACTGGCTCACTCCACAGGAGCAGTTAAATTGGTAGATACACACACATGGAAGAGGCAAAATTAGGCAGTTTGTCTTTTACTTCCGAACGAACGCAAGAAAGTGGACTGGTTTTGAAGACACAGTGCAATTCGGAAGCAGCACTGAATTCTATTTTTACCGCCTCATTTCTAAGACACAGCTGTGTTAGTATCTCGCTGATGTTGTCCCCAAGTAACTGACTGCATTTGTAAGAATAAGACCTATTTAGGAACTGTTGGTAGAAACAATCGACCAGTGTTGATTTAAGTATTCCAACATCTTCAGTTGATGAGGGTATTAGGCCTTCCATTTGAATGTAGAGACTTTCGAAATGAATTTGTGCATCCATTTTGTTAATTTTAAGATGGCCAAACGATAAAACCTGTACGTTTCGTTCAGCAAACTGCTCCGTACTTCTTCAGGGAAATTATTCGAAATTAGAATAACTTTATATACATATATATATATATATTTACATATAAAAAACTTTGTTCAATCTTATGAGTCATAATATAGGCAACAATATTTAACAAAATTGCATGAACTGTAATCCAAATTTAATCTCAAACTTACAAATATGAGTCTACTTTTGATGAACACTGGGAACAGTGTGTGCTTTTACATCAGAATTTTAGCGATCATGTTTGATTTTCAAGAAATTGTTTTGTAGGGATTGTAATTAATTCATCCTAGACTGATGGGTCCCCAACTAGGATGAAACATTCAAGTGTTGGTTTGTAGGGATTTGATTGGTTACAGGATTTTCATCATGAGCTGACATTAGTTAGAGAACCATTGGAAAACCTGCAGGGAGTACTGGACAGCTGTTTCGTCAGCCTAGTTTGGGACTCTTCATCAGTACTCACCCACCGGGGTTCAAACCCAGGACCTTGTTGTTACAAGGTGAGCTCGTATACCATTCAGCCACTGGGACCCGATTCAATGGCCCATGAATTCTAACTTCTGCCAATTCACGACATAGCGCGACCCCTAGCCAATGTCTTCGGCGAGTATTTGTCCTCACACCCGACCTGCTGTTGTCCAGTACTCCAGGGCTGGTTTTCAATGGTTCTCTAACCTACATCAATCCGTGATCAACTCGTAAAAGGATAAGTGTAACGACAAAAAATAAAAGACGTTAAATTCTGGAGTGTTATCAAATACTCGAATCACAATAATCTTAGTGTAAATCTTAGACGAGCACACTCTCTGATGTTAACGGATGAGAAAGAAAAAGAAGAAGAAATATCAAACATTACTGAAACTCTCCTCAAGCAAAACAACTACCCAACGAACTTCATCAACAAAATCAACACTGACACTAAGTATGGCTGTAAACGCATTCTGAAAACATGGACCTCAACAGTCGTCATTCTATATAGAGCAGAGACATCAGATGATATCAGAAGAGTACTCAATCAGCTCGACATCAGAGTTTTCTTCAAAACATCAGACACGCCTACTGCGAAACAACCTTGTCCATATAAAAGACCAAATCCCTGAAGATTCTCTATCTTATTGTGTCTGTAAAATAAAATGCTTGCTTGGAATGTGATGCGATATACATCGGACAAACATTTCCAGTGAGAAATCAAAATCAGAAGAAATGAACAACGTAGAGCATCTGTTCGACCACCGAGAAATCCAGTTGAACTTAAAACTTGAAAAATCATACAGCCATAGCTCGTCTACACGACACTATAGAATCAGGCCACAAAATTGATTTTGACAATATTGAAATCATCATCCAGAAAAAGCATTTCAGAAATCACAAAGAACGTCTCATATCAGAAGCACTTCATATCAAGTGGAATCCAAATTGTCTGAACTGAATAGGAATGATGGACTAAAACAGAATCTGACCTAGTTACAACACCCCAACCCCTTCCCCATGAAGTGACAAAATCAACACGATTGTGATAAGCAATATCATTATATATAAACAGACGCCGTTTTTATAATTTTACACACTGATCAAATCCAACAATCTGCACTTGGTTTTTTTAATCTTTTAATTGACCAACTTGACAACGAAAAATGACCCCAGACTGACGAACGATGATCAAGTTGGTAAACTTTGTTTTGATATCATAACAGATGTACTATTACCTGTGTTATTTGGTTTAGTCATTCATCTTCATTGTTATTTTCACCTTCAATATGTCCTCCTTTTAACTTTACCTAAGTTAAGTAGTCTATTTTCTTACCCACCTCTTAACTCTTTGTTATATATGCTGAGTGGATTTTGTAAATTCTTCTGGTTTAATAATACTGCTTTGATAAAGAAAGCTATTAGCAGCAGCAGCATTGAATAGCGATACGTCAGTAAGAGCAACGATAATATCGTTTTGTTTTTCATTTATTTATTGGGAAATACAAGAAGAACCTTTATTATAATAAATCACAAAGGTTAACAAGTAAGAAATGCTAACAATGCAGTGAAGTAAACTGTGGATCGGTGAAAACAAATAAGACATGAAAATATTAGATGACTGCGTCACTGATGACCTTATATTAGGCCATGGGGTGAACAAAGGACTCCATAATGGATTTTATTTTAATAAATCACACAGTGTTGTACAGTTAATTTAACTGTACAACACTGTGTCACAGTTTATCAAAATAAAATCTTATCCATTATGGAGTTATACTCTACTACAGTGCCCAAGTTTTGTACTTTTATCAATGAACAAAGGACTCATTGTAGCACTCCCACCTTCAGGAAAATTGAAGAAAGATATCTCATGGACGTCTTCCAAAATAATGGATGGATATCCACGGAATTTCATCAAAAGATATATACCCCCAAACCAACCTTATGTCGAGTTGTCATCTGAAGTGGTGATGACTAGTGGCGTCCGTCAAGCATGTCCATTATCCCCATTCCAATTCAACTTCATCATAGACGTACTAATGGACTTAACCCTAACTCACTTCAGCGACTCAGGGATTCACTTGCTACCAGAGAATAATCTCGTCGACCTAGAATATGCGTTCGATATAGTCCTTCTAGGCGAGGACGCTGACAAAAGGCAGAGTCTACTGAACACCTTGAGCAGCAATCTTCGTATGTTTGGCATGCGATTCGCCTCTGTAAAATGTAAGATGATGCTGCAGGATTGGACTTCACCGACCCCTAGATTACAAATAGGAAGTGAAGTGGTTGGTGGAGCACGTTGACCGCTTCACTTACTTGGGAAATACCATCAGCCAGTGCCAACGGGTTGATCTCCGACGAAATCTCAGCACGAATACAGAGGGCTAGTTTCGCATATGCCAGTTTACGCCGTCTCTGGCTTAGTAGACGTGATATCTGACTATTGACCAAAGGGCGTGTGTACTGCTCAACAGCCGCTCCTTCCTCCTTTATGACTAACTGTAAGACATGGCCACTGAGAGTGGAAGACATGAAAAGATTAGCTGTCTTCGATCATAGGTGTCTACGTTCTATCTCCCATGTGAAGTGGCATAATAAGGCGAGCAATATTGAGGTTAGGCGTCGGTCGAGTGTTAGGTAGGCAAGGAGGGGAAATCAGTCGACGAGGCTGTGAAATTACATCGACTGAGATGGTTAGGACATGTGTTACGTATGCATGACTAGTCATCGCCTTCCTCGACAATGGGCAATGTTAGCTGACATAGGGTCGGACTGGAAAAGCGCTAGCGGCGGTCAAACCAAAAATGGCTTCACCAGTCAATCAAATCCGCAACAGTTAGTATAAGCCAGCCAGCCAGCTACGTGGGAAGGTGTAGACTGGCTTCCTGACTGGTTGGTGTCCTCGGGATGGCGGTAAAAGCAAATGAGGGCTGGAAAAAATTGGTGAAATGGCTCAAAATCGTTCTCAGTGGCGCAGATGTATCCACTCCTTGTGACTTATGATTTCCAATGAAACTGTTTTGTTCTTCGGTATTACTATTCCTTTGTCTCACACCTCTGTTTACTGTCTCCAATATGCATTTCTTCTACTTTCTTCTCTTGCTTTGTGTGCTACATGGAGGGAGTGTGGGGTGACTTGAACTGGTGCACATCGGTGCAAAGTTCCATGTCGAAAACCGAACGACCGGTCAAACAAAAAGCCCCAAATGAAAGCACAAAGAAATTCACCCTGCCATATATATAAAGGATATATCAGAAATCACTGCAAGACTTTTCAAACCTGGATGTGGAATTGACGTCGCACACAAACCAACAAAATCACTTCACTCAGCTGGCCTCATGTCAACCAAAAGACTCAACAACGAAAGAAGATAAAACCAACATCATCTACAAAATAGAAAATTGTAACAACTGCGAAAAACACTACATTAGCCAAAGTGGACGTCCCCTCCTCTTCGTCTTCGTATCCGTGAAAATAAACTAGCCGTCAAAAGACATAACATCCACTTCCCCACTAATATCGCCTCACTGCATACAGACAACCACGGACATCAGTTCGATTGGGACAACCAATGTTCAAATATTAGTCAGAGGAAACAACACCAAGAATGCTGGAGAATTTTTAGAAGGCTGCCTGGTATTCCAGTGAATCATCAATCAATAGACACATCAAGATAGACAAAATTTATCAACCGATAAGAAGGAAACCTCACACATTGACACACAAAGGGTCGAAGTTCAAGTCAAAGAAACAATCAGTTCCAATACAAGTACTGGACAGTTTATCAACTTCCAGAGGTTTGTCCCGCTAATCCGAAAGAGAAACCTGGTACGTACGTTGTGTTCAAGGATTAGAATAATCTGCTCGTAAGACATGGTAGAGAAAGAATTAAATTTATTACGTAAAACCCTACTAGAGAATGGGTACCCACCATGATTTATTGACAAAAACATGAAGGAGAAGCCTACAGTGTCAAACATCGCAACGGTTCCTAAGAAGACTCTCTTCATGAACCTTGAATTCAAAGGTGATGTCGCAGCGGAAATTCTCAGAAACCGCCTTTCTTAATGTCTGAAGAAGACATTTCCAACAGCCACTCTACGTATCACATTCTCTTGCAGACAGTTAATCCAGTCTAACGCTAAGGACAAGATACCGCTTTTCGCCATTTCAATGTGTATTTATCAATTTACTTGCTCGTGTGGAGCAAAGTATATTGGCCGTACGCAACGTCAAGTCCACAAACGTATTCTGGAACACTGCCCAGCTTGGTTGTCCAGAGGAGAAAAGAAGAATAGCAACAGCTCGATCCTCGAACACCTTGTCATCTCCGGACATCGAGCACGCCCACTTGCATGAATGCTTCACAGTGTTACACAGAGTCCCTCAATATCGTACAAAGGGACTTCGGATACTCTATCTGTACATAGCTGAAGCATTAGCTATTAGAGATCTGAAACCGGATCTCTGCATCCAAAAGCGATACATTCATTCTCTTGCCCTACCATGGCCAGAGTAAAGTTCTCACTACAATTTTGCCTCTTTCCTTTGTTATGTAAGTTCACTATTACTATTATTATTATTTTATTTTATCAATACTTTTATTATCATTATTATTCCCATAATCCACATTTTATTACCATTCTATTACTGTTTATTAATAACATTGTTTTCCATACATTTTTTATACAAAAACACTTTATTAGCCTTTCCACTAGTTCCTGTCCATTTTACACGAGATTATTGATTATTCACTATCTCACACTTATTACGTCATTCCAACTTCTGTCTCCTTTCTAACTTACAATTTGTCATCCCTTCTTACACCTTACATTATGTAATACAATTTTCCAAGGACAAAGTTTACCAGTATCTGATTGGTCTAAAGATTTCTTTGTTAACTATAATTACGACTGTACAGCAGCTCATGAAAATGAATCGTCGGAAGGAAAATTTTCTTCTTCGCTGTTTGTGCCTTTTTCTTATGACCTACTACAAGTCACCTAGAAGGTGTGAAAACACACAAAAACAACCAATCACGTCTAAGGTCACCGGGAGAGATGAATAATGGTGAACTCGTGGAGAAATCTAAAAGCTCACTTCATCGAATTGAAGTATGAGCTGAAGATGTCACCTAGTAGGGTGATGAAAGCTTCGCAAATTAACTATCCAGCTGGCTCAGAGAACACAACCACATCAAAAAAGTAGATGAATGTGCTGTTTTTTAAACACAGGTCAAGTTTCTTCTTCTTAATTTCTATTAGATTCAGTTATTTCTAGGAGACTTAGGCGTGCGCCTTTGAGGCAAATTGTTTGCTAATCGATACACAACCGTAAACCACTCATCTATTTTGATGTGATAATAAAAATCCACACTCGAAATGGAGAACGAGTCTAGCATTCATTTCCTCGATTTGAACTTATCAAGGAGGACCTATGGAACTCTGAAGAGATAGATTTATCGGAAGCTGTCAAGGAATAATGGTCAACTGACGAATTTCTACAGCCGAGTACCCATTGGTCGAAAACGAAACCTGGTTCAGTCGCTTGACATTCGCTCGTATTCGGCGAATATGTAGCTTTGATACTGTGGAAGATGAGTTATATCTTTTGAGGAAAATCCTAACAGAAAATCGATTTCCACCACGTTTTATAGATAAGAATATACATTCAAATCCGATGAAACGTGACTTATCATCCGCACCCACGAATATACTGTACATGAGCTTGGAATTCAAAGGGGACTCTTAGCTTCCGATATCATCATGAAACGAAGGATATCACAGTCCCTGAAAAGAACATTCCCTGCTGCATCTCTGAGAATAAATAGCCTTTACTAGTCGACCATTACTGTTCAGTAACCTGAAGGACAAGATCCCGCTGTTGACCAACTCTATGTGTGTTTATCAATTCACCTGCTCGTGTGGAGATAGGTATATCGGTCGTTCGACTCGAGTTTTGTGCAAGAGGGTGCAAGAACACTATCCTGCATGGTAGTTACGAAGAGGTGGAAGTGGAGCAATAAGAAGCGCGATCATTGAACATCTGGTCGATAATGATCACCCAGTTATCTCTATAGCCTCCGCCTTTAAAGTCATCTACAAGGCAAAGAGTAATTTACCCAAATCACTACGTACCCGACTCATCTGTTGTATTGCTGAAGCCATCTTTGGCTATCGAAACAGAAAAGCCAGATCTCTGTGTACAGAAAAAGTTCGTTCATCCCCTCTACTCCAACTTTCATGGTCTTAATCCTTCTATTGCTAAAGTATGGTAATCCCCAATCATATTTTGGCTCTACCAATTTTTCATTTTTTTCATTTTGTCTATTCAATTTGTATTCTCTTCCTTTATTACAATGTCAATTGTTACTACTATTATTATTCTCACTTTGAACTGTCCCCAGTATTATTTCACTTGTTCCACTTGTCATTCTAAATCAATTCTTCTTTTTTACAACGTTAAATTCTATGCTATCAAATTTCACACAATATTACGTAACGTTTTTATTTTATTCGATTTGTCTACTAATCTTATAATTGCACACCCTTTTTCAAGTTCTATCCATCCTATGAATTATTCTATATAAAGTGACATTAATTGTTTTGCCACTTGACATTTAACTATGATTATAATCACAAACATTTTAGTTTTAATTGCATTTCATATTATTATTATTATTATTTTATGCATTCACTCAGACCTATGATTCAATTCCCTCACCGGATATAACTTCTTAAAAACCACATATATATATATACGATTGTACAGCTTGATGATAAATTCGTTGTTGAAAAGAGTCTCTTCGCTGAATGGATCACCACTTGTTTTGATT
Source organism: Trichobilharzia szidati (assembly GCA_944472155.2). NCBI lineage: Eukaryota > Metazoa > Platyhelminthes > Trematoda > Strigeidida > Schistosomatidae > Trichobilharzia > Trichobilharzia szidati. The sequence continues at coordinate 18,525,317 of OX235279.1, read as the reverse complement.
TTCTTCTATATGTTACAATGGGAATTTTCCATGTGCAATAATAATTATCCACTGGGTGACGTAAAATGGCACTTTTTATTGATTTGGTTACTCTTTTCTTTGATACCGAACTGGAACATGTTCACGTGTGCGTAAAGATAAATTCTTCTTCTGAGTAGGACCTATGCAACTGCTTTCGTAGGAGCAGATGAATTTGTATACACATTGATTTAGCCATTGTTGGTGAATTTATCTTTAGTGAAATTTGTCAGTATTGGTCTGGTTGAGAAACTGACTTCTTTGTTCTGCAGCAAGGAAAGTTTTTTCAGCTGATCACTATATATATTACTCCTTCGAACTGTACTCATAAATAAAGCTTCTTCTTACTCCATGTATCCGGCTTAATTTCACTAGTTCTTTACAAAATTTGGTAGGACAATCATTTTGTAGCAGGGTAATTTTAAGATTTTCAAGATTTTATCTTCAATACAGTCCTGGGTACAATTTATGCTCACCTAGAGTGACCTGCAAACAGGATGTTAAAGGTTTTCATCAGGGTAATCAACGTGCCACTTAACCAGCTTGTTAATATTCTATTTGACAGGCACATGGACTCATGTGAAAAATGGGCCAAATCCATTCTATCTAACTCACACCACCCTCTTCACTCACAACTCTCCACTTGTATCTCTTCAGGCAGGACCAGAAGCCTATATAGAAAACTATGTGCCCGCACCAGCAAGTACAAAACTCCACCATACCCTACTTAGCTCGTGTTCTGTGCGTTAAAGAAAGCATTAGGCGTGACACCTATAATTCATTAAATAGTCAGTAGTACAACTGGACCTCGTCTTTCCAACTCATATCATTTATAGGTACAACATTTTCTTTCTTTCTTTTCCTTTTTTCTCTCTCTCTCTCTTTTATTTCCGTTATATGCTGCTTTGTTTCTTTTTTCCTCTTACGCCAGTAAATATGATAGCACTTACATTTCTAACACCTTCAAACACTGTTCAGCTTTGGCTTTGCTACCGACATGCCAATATATTGTTGTCAAAATTAACTGAGACTACCCATAATCTATGTAGAATTCTGTTTATTGATAATGTACTAACTGGGTGCGATACTGTAGTAAAAGTGTTGAGAATTCCATTCTGTATCACAAATACTGTTTTGGAATAATGTAAATTATTATTATTATCTTACTTAGCGTTATCATTCAGTTAGATGCAAGGTGACTGAGAATACTGAGAATGATTCGATTGAATAACTAATTAATTCACAGTGTAGAAACAAAAATCTTTTATTCATTTAGACCTCTCAGCTGTACGCTTTAGTTCAAGTGGCATTCTGTGTCTTTTAATTTTAGCTGTGTTGGGTGGACCTGTAATTGTTCTTCACTTCTTTTTCTGAGTCAGTCAGTCAGTTTTTTTCCTTCACGTTCCCCAGTGGAATATAGGGCCTCAAGCTAGTGGCTTGAAGCTTCTGTAGCAGTGTTTATTTTACAGGATGGGGTCGCTAGCTTCATGCCCAAGCTTTCCTCTTCACCATCATTATTTCTAGCTCAGCGAGGTAAAGGAGTGCGTCGACCGCGGATCGGACCCCGGACCATGTGCATGGTCGGCGAGCATCCTCACCGCTATGCCACCGACGCGATTCAACTAGTAGGCTGACATAATAATAACAATAATCTACTTTATTCCAAAAACAGTACTTATAATACAGAATGGAATTCTCAGCATTTGTCACAATATTGCATCTGCTTTACTCAAAATATAAATAAAACTTATGAGAAAATAAACAAAAATAAAAACAAAAAACTGAGAGGACCATAAATATAAAAAGTACAATAAGAATAAAGGCTGATGTTGTAAGGGTGGAGGAAATGGTTTATTTACTAGTGCAAAGAAGGTTAGTTAGTTAGTTCATGCCTAACACTATTTTCATCTCATAAATTACGTGCTGTCAAATATGGTATAGTGTAATTTTTATACTTAGACGTACGTGCATAAAGTCTTCTGAAAAGAATTCTTGTTCTACCTGAGGAGGAGACACAAGGTTGGAGCTGTGGGTGCTGCGGTGGTTGCTTACAGTCTGACAAAATTCCTTTTGCAAATTTCTTGCGTGACATCAAATGCCTATCACTGACAATGTCAACGATATGGCCCAATGGGATACCACTCGCCCTACTGACTGACTGACAGTCTTCAGAGTTCTACGAAGTATGACATAGGCTTTCCTTTAAGCAATCCAGGGGAGAATAAGCAGGGGTGAACAGTAAGATGCACGAGTTGACAAACTGAAAGAGGAGGAGGGATTGGTTGCGTTATGCCTGAGTGCCTTAACTTATTGATGTGAAAATTCAGACGAAATATTCTTTTAGAAATCGCTAAGACATGGGAAGACCAGGATAGGTGGTCAGTAGAAAGAATTCATCCAAGATACTTAACTTCACACTTGATTTCTACATCAGTTTCATCAATTTCGCAACGGTCATAGGAACCAACAGCTTCATCATTTAACTTTCGTTTACATCGGAAACTGAAACTAACACTCTGATATTTTTGGAAGAATTCAGTTTAAGACCGACCATTAGACGAAGACCATTTACTAACCACTCCTGATAGAAAGCTGTTCATCTTAGTACAGTCTAGCTGACTGGGAGTTAACAGACACTTGAAATAGTTGAATCATCGGCATACTTAACAAAGTTCATTTCATCAGAGTAAACAAGATCTTAGCCGTGTAAAGAAACCGCTGGAACCATTTCGACTGTGGAAACATGATGAAAGTGAACTGCGTAGAATGGATTGGCATCCGTCTGAAAGTGACTGTAATCCGCCAAAGTTGAACAATGTAAGCGCTGATTGCTTAAATTTGAGCTTTTAAATCTGTTTATATATTAGTTCAAGTATACGCCTGTTTGTTTCGACGAGGCAAGCAGATTAACCAAGTACCGAAATATTATTGAGAATTTAACACCTCTACACCGACGACGTTTACTTGAAGAATTTGTCTATCGTGACCCTGATGAATACCTGCAAAAAAGGGATAAGAAAACAGTCGAATGTTGTTATTGTGGTCGTCTTTGCTGTGATCCACGGCCTTATGAAGATCCTTTACCGATGACACAAAGAGAAATTATGCGATTAAGATTTATGTCAAATAATTATAAAACATTCGACGATTGGAAGGATGATGTGAATGACGAATTGTTGAATTCGTTTGGAAATAAAAAAAAACTGAGATGAATGATAATTAATTCCTAGTGAATGTGGGAAATCGTTTAATCTAATATTTTGATGAAAGTGAAAAATCAATTCCTTTTGCTTTTTGATTACCGCGGACTATTCAAGTTGTTTTTTTTTTTGTGTTTATGATTCGTGGTACAGCTGTGTAATACGATGCCTGAATGCTTGAGAATTATTATATTTGAGCGAGACTGTAAGTCCAGATTAATGGATTATGTTTTATCTGATATATGTATATAAAAAGTTGATATTCAGAGATTCCTCTAGAAGGATTTCAAATCCACTTAATGCATTGATAATAAAATCACTGGTATCTCCTCTTACTTCAATACTCTATTCAGGTAAAACACAGGCAAACTTGATAATAGTGAATTTACCTAGAAAAAATAGCTGTTTCTTTTGAATAAAAATAAATATTTTATTTTAAAAGACTTTTGTGCACTATTCAGCAGTGAACTGGCTGTCTTAATATATCTGTGTGTAAAACTTAGGCACTGTGGTGGTAGTAATTCCACATTAGTTTGTTTATTAGATGGATGTATCACACAGTCAGTGAGTGAAACAGTATTAGAGTATTTACTGGATGACAAAGTTGTTTCGAACACAATTCATCATTATTGCTGTTCATAATAATACACACCACCAATTATTATGATCATACGACTTTGAAACTTGAGTCTGATAGTTTTCTTTGTTCTCTCCTATTTGTCGTCGTCATTGGGGTAGTAGAATTTTCCAGATGTCCAGCTGGACAGGTGTCGAATCATTCCTATTACAGACACGTATTTGTAGTTGATTCGATAAACAAAGCTTCCGTTGTTATCAATCTTCCCCACTCGTCACCCTGTTAATTGCATTAGATTTTCAGACTGTCATCTTATCCCATCCAGCCTATTGTATGTTTGGGTGTGTGTGTAATTGGATGTAGTCCTTGCGATAGCTGCTGAACTATTCGCTAGATTTCTTATCTTATTCGGGTCAGCCAATCTAGATTTTGCTGCTAGACGTTTATGCTGCTCGGCTAGTTTAACTCACTGACTGACCCTGTTCTACTAGTTTGACCTATGTATTTGACCTGACAATCATCGCACTCAGGGCATTAGATAAACTAAATTGTTTTGTGTTAAAGGCTCCACAGGATTGATCCTTTAACCGACAAAGCTTGTTTCTAATTGAGTTTGTGGCTGGTTGGAATGCCAGCAGCCACTTTTATTCCTGTCTGCCTTGTTAAGAATTCTCCACTGTCAGGTGGTTTCCGAGGTTCCCTCTTTGTATGGAATTACTACTGATGATTTAGATTCCTTATTGTTGGTGTTGTCATTATCCTGCGCATGTTGGACATGCATATTGTCATTAATCAAAGCGAGTTGTGGATGAAGTACCAGGTCGATGTACTAAGAAACCACCACCTGATTAATTATTCACAAGTAGGCCTGTAGAAAAGAGGACAGGTTGGACATGAATCTAGCAAGCCCTCGAAAGCAGTACCATGACTCAAATGAACTGCAATCAAGATTTAACCAAACACTTCCAAAATATTCGAGTGTTGGTTTGTAGGGATTTGATTGGTTACAGGATTTTCATCATGAGTTGACATTAGTTAGAGAACCATTGGAAAACCTGGGGGTACTGGACAGATGTTTCATCCTAGTTTGAGACTCTTTAGCAGTACTCACCCACCGCCAATGTTCGAACCCAGGACCTTCTGGTTACAAGGTGAGTTCGTATACCATTCAGCCACTGGGACCCAATCCAATGGCCCATGAATTCTAACTTCTGCAGCTCTTGATGAAAATCCTTAACCAATCAAATCCCTACAAACCAACACTTGAATATCAATGAGATGCTCACTAGAGACTTGCCCTATTCAGGTAGGCAGGTACCTGGGTGGGTTCTAGTGAGAAGTCGTGACCAGTAGGGTGCAGCAGGTCGGGTGTGAGGACAAATACTCGCCGAAGACATTGGCTAGGGGTCACGCTATGTCATGAATTGGCAGAAGTTAGAATTCATGGGCCATTGCATTGGGTCCCAGTGGCTGAATGGTATACGAACTCACCTTGTAACCAGAAGTTCCTGGGTTCGAACCCTGGCGGTGGGTGAGTACTGATGAAGAGTCCCAAAACTAGGACGAAACAGCTGTCCAGTACTCCCTGCAGGTTTTCCAATGGTTCTCTAACTAATGTCAGCTCATAACTTCCAAAATAATTTGGCCTCGAGTGAGAAGTAGACACATATGTAAACATTATATTTCAAAAATATCTCAGTGAATTTGAAATAAGTAATTCCAACGTTTCGTTTGGCGAACTGGTCCGAACTTCTTCAGGGAAATTAATCGAAATTAAAGTAACATTAAAAACTTTATTCAATCTTATGAGTCATGGATTTGGCAACAAAACATTATAAAGAAAATTGCATTAACTCTAACCAAAATTTGACCTCAAACTAACAAATATCAAATTGAATATTTCCATAATTTATTCAGAACAAAATATTTAGAGCGAACAATTGTTTTCAATAAATTCTTCTTCAGGCTCTACAATTATAAATCCATTAACTTAAGGATACAATAGCCAGTAAAGGCAAATTAGAATCATATCAGAAAGTGTATTGTGGAACAAGTATAAGTAAGATGGATGGGATGGAACAATAGTCAGATAGTTTTTTAATATGCATGGTCAATGAGAGCATGGAACAAAATGAGATGAAGTAATTTAATTTAATGATGTGGGTATATATGTAAATATAGTCAACAGAAAAATACAGGTTTCGAGAGTGAGTGTAATCAGGGTGTGTGTGAGACAATATGAAAATAAACCAACGAATGGGGCGGTCTAGATATAAGTTCAAGGTTGAAAATAACGACAATAGGAATGATTGCAAAATAATAATAACGATGATATGGTGTAAAATTACAAGCACTATTGGTGAATGATTGTCAAATAGTAATGAAGTGGAATGAACAAGATTTTGTAAATACGATAGCAAGTTAGAAAAGCACTACTTAAACCTAAGGTAATAAAATCATAAGAAAGGTCATGAAATCATAAAAGTCGAAAATGAACGTTTATCAATGAAACAGAGGAATAGAAGAAGAAGAAGAAGGAAAGAAAAGAAAATTGTGATAGGAATTTTTGGTGTTAATTAATGTTTATGGAGGATTTGTTGGCTTTATTGTAGGCCAAGGTAAACATAGTGGTTGAACATACTTCATATCGTCTCACACACCCTGATTACACACACTCTCGAAACCTGTATTTTTCTGTTGACTATATTTACATATATAAACACACATCATTAAATTAAATTACTTCATCTCATTTTGTTCCATGCTCTCATTGACCATGCATATTAAAAAACTATCTGACTATTGTTCCATCCCATCCATCTTACTTATACTTGTTCCACAATACACTTTCTGATATGATTCTAATTTGCCTTTACTGGCTATTGTATCCTTAAGTTAATGGATTTATAATTGTAGAGCCTGAAGAAGAATTTATTGAAAACAATTGTTCGCTCTAAATATTTTGTTCTAACAAATATTAGTCTACTTTTGTCAGACACTGTGAACTGTGTGTACTTTTACATCAGAATTTTAGTGATTACGTTTAATTTTCAGGGATTATTTTTTAGGGATTGTATTTAATTCATCCTAGACTGCTGAGTCCCAAACTAGGATGAAACAGTTGTCCAGTACACCCGGGTTTTCAGTTGTTCTCCCTTTCTCTCTCTCTCTATATATATATGCATGGTATAAAGTGGTGTGTGTATGCGGCAACAATTAAAAATTCCATAAGAAGGGGAAAATCAGATTAAGTATAACTGATTAGTGATACCTATCCGTTTTTATTTATTAATCAGAACTTGCTATGCATCAGCTAACATCACACCACACCTTCACGTCTGTACTAACTTCTGGAATTCACCCGCTAATATGTAGGGCTTCTGCAGTCAGTCTTTCTTGATACAAACCAAAAACCATTCTGAAAAACCTTGGTCTTAATAAAGTCGATCTTGTATCCCATTTCTATCGGGTACAGTGCAATATCCTCGATCTGTTTCCTAGCTTCTTCAAATCTGTAGAGGTCTTTGGAGCCACCTTCAAACATTTTTTTGCGTAAGGTGATAAACTTAAAATAAAAATTCTCAGATAGCCTACACATTCGAACAGATACCTTGACTACAGTTCAGCTTATCCCTTTACCAGCAAAGTAACTATGGTCAAGAATCTGATTAACGTATCCAAACGTCTAGTTACGGAGGAGAAGGGACTAAAATTGGTTCAAATGTGAAGATAAGGATGAATAGAAACATGTTGCTAAGATTGGGGTTAGTACATCGGATGAGATAAAGAGAATCCTTAACAATCATGACATAGAAGTTGACTTTCGTGAAACTGACACCTTGCGCTCATCGCTGGAGACGGGTTAAGGATGAAATAGAGGATGATAACCAACAAAATTGTGTGTACCAGATCAGTTGTGGGGGTTGTGTTGCCGTACATGTGGGAGAAACCTCCAAACAGGTAAATGTAAGAGTGAAGGTGCATAAACATATGATATATATATTTTAATTTCGATTAGTTCCCCTGAAGAAGTTGGTACCAGTTCGCCGAACGAAACCTTGGAATTACTTGGTTTCATTTCGCTGAGATTTTTAAAATACAACTTTTAGAATATATATTGAAGGTGAAAATAACAATGAAGATCACAAAGCCAAATAACAGAGGTAATAGTACATCTAATCTAGCTGGTATCAAAACAAAATTTACCAAGGAAGGTTTAATGTGATGACGAATTGCTGCTTTGAACTCATAAAGGTGGTTTAAACTTCTTAACTGCTGGCTAGGGCTTCCAAAAACTTTAGGATACGCCCTCCCCAAACACGCTTTTATAGATAGATAGCTTTAAAAGATGTGTTAACGTCAATTTTATGTCCTGTCTCTTCTACAGTATTTTTCGCAATAGACGAGCTAGGTCTTCGTCTGTTCTCACCATTAGTGGGTTCTGAAGATTCCATTTGTTTCTGCAGCCATTTAGTAATATGCTGTGAAGCCAACCAGCCCTTACTTGCAGAGATCGATGATTTCTCTCTATGCATGTGTGTGTGTCCACGCGTACATTCAAATTGGTGACTACAGTGAAATGTGACATCATTTTTCGCATGTTCGAAGGGATTAGATGGATGGATATATTGGCTTCACATTCTCAATTATTATGATATTAACTGCATAAAAAGTCTTTTTGACAGCAGTGTGCAGTCTTTGTCTAGTTGTCAAGCTGCTATGATGCCCCATATAAGGTAGCTTGATGTACACGTCTTTCTCAAGAGCGAGATGTAGACAGTGGGTCTTGGTGTTCCACTGACTACTTTATATCTCCTGATGAACTTGTCTAGATAATTGTTATCAACCAGAGTTTGTGTCAACTTTCTTTCTTCCTCATCATCAAGTGTGTCTGTCTTCAGTGTGCATATTCGTTGGATTCTAATGAAGAGGCACTTAGCTCACTAAGGCTCTTTTGTACCGAACAGGGCAGAAACTGTTGTAATTAAGATACTGTCCTGTCCAAGTAGGTTTTCCATAAAAAGATCTTTTTAATGTGATGGATAAAGAGTTGAGTTTGCTGTGGTGGGAAAATTTCTTTGAATTTAATAACAACAACCTTATACCTTCTGATCAGGGAACACTGAGTGACATATATCATCTGCGAAATTCAGATCTTTCAGAGTCTTCTTATCAGTAGTCCAGCGTATTCCTATCTCCTCGCCCCCAACAGTCTGGCGCATATTTTGAGTTGACACTAGTTACTAGTGTGATGCGTCTAGTCCTCTCTTTGGTGCAGACTGAATTCTATCAGTCAGGTTGTAATGTGGCCACCATTCTAGGTAGCTCGCCATCACGGTGTACATTGTTTGTGATGATATTAGATGGTTGGAGGCAATCGGCAGGAAGCCTTGGACCTAGGTTTCGTGCTAGTTTGCACTCATCAGCAAGCGTATCTGCAACCTTGAAGGAACTCATGTTGCAGATACGCCTTGCTGACGAGTGCCAACTAGCACGAAACCCAGGTCCAAGGCTTCCTGCCAATTGCCTCCAACCATCTAAGTCTGGCGCATGATTCACTTCATCACAATTAAGAATATCATCGGTGATAAAACGCAGCCAGCTTGCTTGTCTTACTCCTCTATGCACTTCGATCACCTGACATGTGGCATTGTTATATAGCCAGCTGTTGAATGACACTGATAAACATTTGAGGTACGCCGTAGTGTTGAAGTAGTTTCCAAATCACTTTAATAATATTTACGAAAATATGTTATTCCTAAGTTTCGACTATGCCTAATTAAAACGAATTAGTGTAGGCTTCAAGATTAAATAAAGTGTGAGAAGTAGAAGATCTATTTTATCAGCTAACTTCTCAGGTATCACAAGAAGTTCTTCTTAACAGAACGATCTAGTGTAGGTTTACCTTATTTGACAGTTCAGTACTTTTTTCCCTTGATTCACTACTATGTGAAAGTTAACTCAGTATTACTTTTTAAAAGAATAAAATAACAAGAACCCCCATAAATAGCTGGTTGAAAATCCCTGTATACTCCTTTGGTTTATTTAAAAGTGAACATGTTTATTTAATTCTCTGAGAGTTTCTCTCGTTGTGTTTTTAATTGTTTGTCACCGAAGTTGAAGGACTCCCTAATAAGCTGCATGCCTTTCACTTTATTCGATAAAACGGATTTGGAGATATATAGGGGAGTGGGTCAGTAAACGATTGGAAGTGAGTGAGTAATCAGGGGGGGGGTAAATCGGGAAAAACCTGAAAAGTGGGTGCAAATGAATGGGAACATTGAACGTTGGTTTATTGACCTTGATCGTCATTGGCGGGCAACTCGAAGGCGCTTATTGTAAGGCATGGTAAGTTCGGCGGTTTTCTAATGTTCACACTATGCTTGTCTACTTTCAGGTCGGCTACGAAGTGTGCAGGGATTGGTTACCCAAGACGAGGCAACGGATGACCAATAGGACTACCCTTTCCCTCTCATCTAATTGTATTGTGATTGGTTGTAAATATAATCCTTGACCTTGAGTCTTCGTTCTTACTAGCACACGACACTTGTGTGATCACACTGCTAACGTGCGCTTTGCTCTCTGTTTCAGATCATTGCTTGACGAGTGGGATACCATTATGATATAACCGTGTACAAGTTGGAAGAATGCGAAAGAATACGAATAAAAGTACAATACATTCCTTGTGAAACATTTGTTTATAGACTTTGTACCAATATTGATTTTTAATTGCCAAACAATACAACTTATTACAAGTCCTTGTGTTTTGGAGTTAGGATCGGTAATCGTTCATAGTAATTATCGATTCTGAGCGTCTTCGCAAATAATAGGAACTTAGGGTTGAGTTCCTTGACAGTGGGGGAAGCTAGAAGAATCAGACACATTTCCCCATTTATTTTATCTTTTATTTCTCCATTGGCCATTCCAATTATTTTCCCCTTTTTTGACAGTTTTCCCCTCAGATTGTCCACTTAGGTTTGTGCCACGAATGTGAGATAAAAGGCTTTCAATGGCAATGCTAGCGGCCAGCATATAACACCTTCTAGATGACTTTAAACAGCCAATCATATTGGAAAGTTTTCAAAACTCTGGTAATTTTTTTAAATTAACAATATCCTCACATATTTATTGGCCTTATTCCTCCATGAGCATTGTAATAAAGTGCTTCGCTAAACCATAGTAAATAATCCCACATAAAGACAAAACTAGGAAGCCAAGTGATGATGCAATATAAGCATTACATTGATGACGAATGATGTGACTGATTGCCTCTTTAGGGTTTTGAAATTTCTTCCGTGATTTTATTAGTGGTGACTTCTAGCCTATAAATTGTCGTTATTTGCATGAATACCAATAGTTCTACTAGGAAGTGGGAGTTATCCATATAGTATTTTAGTGGAAGGTATCAAGTTTAATATTCTTGCACTTCTTCCAACCCTCTTATATCAGTGTGGTGTTACTTACCTGGTTAAACTGCCCATATCCTGACAGGTCCATAAGGGTTTCGGTAACATTTCGTTTCCTGGCCATGGGTGTTGTGATACCAGCACCGGTCAGGGCTTTTTAGTGAACGTGGCTTGGATTTAAATCGACCACGTGAGTTTCGCCGTTGAGGAGAGTTCGGATGACGAAAGGAGGAATTACAAGGTATGTCTGACCTAAGCAGCTGCTGGATGGAGTTGCATAACTCTATCACTGCAGTATTTCTACTCGAAGTCTCTTTGGCAACTCAGCATATTTCAATAACTGGCAGTTTAGTTATTTCTAGAATCTTATCTGCAGAAACAGCTAAGTTGTCACAAGTACGGCCTGTAGTGACTGTGGCAGTTTGGATAAGAAAAGTTCCCTGAAAAGCCCTTCATCAGACTGACGTTGGCCAATAACTTCTCTCATTCTTGTCAGCATGCTCACGGATGACTAATCACTTAACTCGACATTGCGAAATAATTCGTCCGGACTCTGTCGATCCGTGAGAATGTTTCTACCGAGGAGGTTTGCTTTAAGTTACTCGTATGAGTTACTTACCTCTGGACTCGACATCTGCACAGTTACGCACATGCTGAATTCCCGCGGTAGGGCGTGGACAACTGCTTCATTCCTATCTCAAGCCTCCCCATCGTATGTAGTTTTATTCAATGCTTATAATTTCACTGCCACTCAGTCCCAGTATAGATGAAAAAGAATTTAAACAACTTCGGATGCAAAGATGGATGAACTTAGGCATAATTAATATTGTGCGTATTGACCTAGGCATGCGCGCGTTCCGAAAAAGGAGAATGGCATTCTTAAGCTGTGAAATAACTTCTGTTTTATTGTGTGAATAGCATTAAGCCTCACCAATAACTGTGGACGACCGGACTGTCACTTTCCAGTGAATGACGGGATCTAGTGTGACAACTGCAACCTATGGTTTCAAAAAGTTTGCATTGGCTTATTACTATTAGCCAGTATGAAATGTTGCAAGTCATCGTCTCAGTGGGTTTGCAAATTTTGCGGCAGCCCGTTGGTATTTCCCATCCAAGAGGCTGTGGGACTTCTTATTTCAAAGAAGTTGACAGAAATTCAGATGAGCAAATAGGCTAACATCTGAAATCGATGGCAGGAACAACGATTCTGGATTGAGTCAGAAGACTGCGACAGAGTTATATCCCGAAGAGCTATACATAAAGGAGACATATGTCCTCAAGAATCTGCTACGGTAAGCGAAACGTCCAGAAAATCCAAGACAGCAAGTAGTGGTGGTACCTGGTGAGACTACTGTGACAAATCACAGTGTCTGGTAAACTGACAACTTCTCGCTGTAACTAGAGCGAAGTGTAAGAGGTCAACTCCACTTAATTAGCACTGGAAAGCAGGAAACCGAAAAACTATAGCAAAGAGAAAACAAATGGGTTTAGTAACGAAATACCGACAGCTGTAAATACCGACGCGATTTCAAAACTTTCGAACTCTAATCAGAGTATCATTATCTGGAACCTAGGGAAAACAAAGAAAGTAGATCCATCTGTACAACTTGCTGATGATGTCCAGTTAGTTAGCTCCATTATTCGTGAAATACTTCCCGATGAAGCAGATGGAATCCACAAAAGAAAGGCCATCAGAATTGGCAACCGAAATGCCGATGCAATGGAAACTTCCCATCGACTACTGAATGTAGCGATAAGGAAAGTGATGGAAAAAGGCATTATTCTGAACAACACACTTAAGATCAAGTATAAAAAGCTGAGAAACAAGCCTAATTGGCCATTGTGTGATAGGATTTAAGTATAGAAAGACGTGGCGCAGTTGAAGGCTCGATAAGAAAAGGGGAAAAGAAGGACCTTAAATCGTTGGGTTTTCGAGTGGGGAAATCTCGGAAATCTGTGTTGCTAACATATTGAAACCACTCGGGACAATTTTCGTTGCCACCCTGTGGCAAGATAATTCTTTAGCCCCCATAGCTCAGTGGTTAGGGCACTGGTGTGGTAAACCAGGGGTCCAGAGTTCATTTCTCTCTGTGGGCAGGGACTGTGCGCCGGTGGTACAGCGGTTAGGATTCTCGCCGACCATGCAAATGGTCTAGGGTTCATTACCTGATATCAATTGGTCCGTCTGCTAAATTGGGGCCACCGATATCACATGCTGAAAATTCCATACTTCTGCCAAAAAGTACTGTATGAAACCAAGCCATAATCAAAAATTCGAAAATCAAAAAATATTCATAAGTCTAATGAATACGCAGGTGTTTCAGTGTGCAGTAGGATTGTGTGTGGTCGTGGCATTGAGCCGCCTCCCTCAGTTAGCAGTATTATCTGAAAGACACACCATATTTATGCATTTTTCGCCACATTTATGGTAGGATGGGTCGGTGGATAGTAGACTATTCTGGTTGGTGGCTGATTTTCTGGAGGTTAAAACTTGAGGTTATATCCTAACCGTAACGTAACCTAGATCCAAACTTCAGAAATAAACCCTTCTACTTCTGTGACCTTTAGCTGAAAATGTCACTTTCAGTTTTCGCTACTCCCCGTCAGTCTGCATCTATATACTGCCGACAAATCTTGTCAGTAGCGCACGTTACACTATCACTCAGAAGTGGTTGTTAATGCATGTGGACTTACCTCCACTCATACCTGGGTATATCTGCATTAGAGTACACGGAAAATTAGTCGGAAATGTGTCGGGGTTGCCTTATACATCCGGGATGACATAGGAATTAGATCAACTTTGTCGGAAGCTCACAAAAGCGGCGCTGATGGATCGGCAAGCCGTGTAATTAACTTGAACAAGGGCACCATGAGAATTGGGGTTATTTATAGGAGTCCTGCCAGCCAAACTGACGATTCCGTACTAAATCACCTCAGGAAGTAGAGTAGTGGGAACAGGTTTCTAATAGCAGGTGACTTTAATGCCCCACATATAAATTGGGAGGAATTAACACCAGCTATCTTGTTCACTTATTTCAACAGGGAACTCATACTGACAGTGCTTAAATGCGCACTTGTGCGGCATATCGATGCACCAAAGCGATACCACCCTAAACATGATCCGTTTACTCTAGACTTTGTGCTAACATATCAAGAGGAGGACGTTGGTGACATTAGGTGCTTGGCACCGATACGCAGTGGTGACCATACAGTTGTCACTTTTACGTTTAGGATTCGCGCTATCATAAATTGTTCAACAACTGTTCGTCCAAACATTTGGAAAGGGAATATGCCGGCAATCCCAAATGCACCAACCCTAGCTGATTGGTCATTTGTTGCGAATCAGACTGTCGGGAAGCTTGGGTGGGATTTAGGAACACACTAGATTGCGTCACTGCACATTTTGTACTTTGGTTTTTGACTCGGGAACTATTGTATAAACCACCTTGGATTAGTAATGAAATGAGGAGGTTGTTAAAACAGGGAAAGTACTTGTGGGGCCATTCTACTTTGACAGGGAGGGCTAAGTTCCACGTGGACTACTGCAAAGTTCAAAAACTTTGTAGGTACATGACTGACAAAAGTCGTATAGAATATGAGAGACAGCTAGTACTGGATTGTGTTCATTATCCGAAAAGACCGTACTCGTGTACCAAACGTGGAACTAAAACTAGCGGTGGTACACCATTCCTCATAAGCAGTACTGGAGAGGCGAAACAAAATGTGAAAAACTCCCGGAATACTTTTACAACGCCTTTTCGCCAGATCGTACCACCCATGGATATAGAGAGGTCGCTGCCATAGCCATTCAAGTGACCTCAATCGTGGTGAGAGACACAGGGGTTCTGAAACTACTGTCAACACTGGGCCACGTAAATCACATGGGCCCGAAATACTTCACCCTAGACTGTTAATCTCCTTGGGGGATATAATATTCATTCCACCTACAAAGATTTTTTAGATGTCTCTGACCCAGACTAGGCTACTCAAGGACAAGGTTGATGCAACCGTATGCCCCATCTTCAAAGGAGGGAACAGACAGTTGTTACCTTGCTACGGGCCGGTAAGTCTGACAGTCACAACAGCAGAGAAAATCACAATCGATCAGCTCTTAGCCCATATCGAAAATCCTGGCTTACTGGCGGTGGAACACCGTTAATTTCGAACGAGACCACCTTGTCTGACAAACCTACTATTAGCTGAGGAATATGTGGTCGTAGCCATGGGTGGAAAACTTCTATTGAAACTGGCTTAGGCGAAACCAGCATGAGCTCTAATCCGTGACATTCCAAAAAATAAAAATGGGCGTAGAATGGAAGCGTAAAACGAGACAGCGAAGGAGTGTAGGGGACTGACTAGCGAGCTCAATAACATAACAAATGTGCGAATAAAAATCCAAGTCAATGAGATGATAGTGTAACAATATATTATCAAAAATACAGCAATGAGTTATAATAATTAAAAGATTACTTGGATATACTCTTAAAGTCCACTGCTACAAATTATTGATATAATACACACAAGCGTTCACTGTTGGAATCGTGTCTACTAGTGGAAGCTGTGTGCCAATTGTAGAGTTGTCTTCGGATAAGGATAATAAGTTCCTGTAATGCATCCAAAGTATACAACACGATTTGAGTGGAGCAGGAAGACACTAATGACCAGTGAGAAGGCGAAACTACCAACAGTACACTGTGTTTCGGCTTGTACTCGGAGGTTATCTGCATTTAAACATGAATCGTTTTAAACAAAAATCATATACAATGTCTCTAATTTCAACATCTAACCAAAAGTGGACAATAATATCTTTACGTACTCTACACAAGTGTTCTGAGAGGACCGTGAGTATCCTAGAATATCTCACAACGCATACTGCAGGTCAAAGACTGACATAGCTCATTTTCTAAAATACATATCTTTTCCACCGTTACATGTCATCTTTTTCCTGCACTGCATCTCAAATGTTGAGTGTATCTCTTTCCTTAGTGTCTTACGAGTGTGAGTGATTTTGTGCATTGTTTATCCGGCTCCACTGATTGCATAATCCATAGCCTTCTTGTTGTCTCCTCGGGGTAGAAAAAAGGCACCTGGATAAAGTGGATAAGGCACAGGAGCAAAAAGATCAACTTCTTCTAGTTACTTCTCAGTACCACTGTCTGGTAGATATGTCACAGAGTGACACCGTATTGTTCCCTGGTGATGCTTCGTACGCAATGTATCGGTCATAATCATATCATCTGACTGGATTTTCGGAAACAAATACATTTTTGAACATTCTGGATTATTAAAGTTCATGGTAGTAATACCTAATGTTCTTAATCCAGGTGCTGATAATAAGGAATGCGAAATATCATCGATATATAATAAGCTCTGAACAAAAACAAAAGCCATGGATGATACTTTTCACGTCAATATCTGTCTTGAAAAGCAGTTTTCATTTTCGAAATGCTGAGTGGCTGAGATGAGGCAATTAAGAGACTTATCTGCAGAAGCCTTACTTCTGTTACTTGTCTAGAGTCAAGTGAATGTTTTATTTTTCTAACGTTAAATGGTGTAGTTATCCCTTCCAACATTTCTCATTTTCCCATCTCATCTAGGCAAAGCCCTAGCTTAATATGATCCAAGTTTGCTTTTGATGCCAAAGGCGATCCTCCATAGAATCTATGAAGAACCGACAGAAATTTTTTGTTGCACAATAGTATCTCACTACTCGTTAAGTAACGGACACCATAGTTAATAAGTCAGCTGTCTTGGTGAATTCACCATTCCATTTATATCGTTAGGTGGCAGTTCCTTAAATATATTTTACTGGGGATAAGTGTCCACCTATACGGAGATTAAAGTATTCAAAATGGCCGGCTGTAAAGATTTGTTGCAAAAAAATGATTTGACGTTGTTCAAAGAAATGGTAAGTAGGTTGTTAATTCAGCCTAGGAAGTCTACGAAAATCGATTCATTACTTAGTAAGTTCGAATAAGATAGAAATCTTATGAAGAGCAAACAAGACATACTACCTAATTCCCTTAGATTTAGTTTCTCTGTATTCCTTTATCATTAGTCTACAGCTGACATCCTCCGTTTTTATTAAAAGGCGTATTGAGTTAACCTGGGGTTTACAAGACCTGTTTTTTGAACTCGCACTTTGACTAAGCCATCTTAGACCTTTTTTGCACTATTTAAATTCTTCACATCTTCAAAACCACTTGGAATTCCAATCAGTGATATTATTTAATCCCTGTAATTATTGTAACCGATGAACACATCGGTTAACGGGATTATTTCAAGCATAAATTAGGGCTAAGGATGGTGTCAGTAATGTACTTCTTGCTACTGAGTCATCACATTTTACCACTCTTTAATAAGATATCGTAAAACCACGGGATATATATCCAATATTAGATCATTTAAAACAGTTTGAAATGCCTAACTCAGTAGGCTTTGTTTAAACGTTTAAAGTTGTAGGTCAATACCTTGGTGATGAGCTTTCGGTTGATAGTTCGACTTTGAGTTTTTTTCACAAATGTGTCGCTTATATAATTTGCCAACTTTCTCTCAACTTTTTTCAGCCCTTGCCCAATACGAATCAAAATCTTTTTTAATTCATAGTTGTTTGGTTTATTTTATGACACATGTTTTGGATATTGGATATTGTTGTTTTGTTTTGGAATCTAAGAACAAAATAAGCGGAACCTTTTGCAGAGGACAACGTTGCATGTGGCTTTTTTATTACTTTGTTTATAAAACACATGGGGTTTAGATCATTTTAGTCATTCAAGAACCAATTGATGGTTCGGAAATAAAAATAAGGGATACATGAGAGGATTGAAGGAGGTTAATTTTTGCACTGGTCAGAGTTAGCAATTTAGGAAAATGCAACATAATCGTTTTCTCTAGAACCAAGAAGTAATACTTAAATTACCTCTAATGTCTACATCAATAATTTATAAGGGCTGATTCCTACGAGGTAAAGTTTCTCATGTATAACTGTAGATGGAACGTATGTATTAATTTTTATGTAATTTTTGCATAAAATGATGATATTTGTCTCCAAAAACGAATTGGAAAATAATTAGTGGGAGGAAATTGAAGTTTATCACGGCTTCTTCAAGGTATAAACTTATTTTTATGTTTGTGCCAATCTTTTGCACCAACAAGTGCTGATGACCGATAAAGTATATAAAGAATACTGAGGTAGTGTACTATTTTAATTCCTTCACGTTCCCACTGGAACGTAGAGCTTCAAGCTAGAGGCTTGAAGTTTCTGTAGCAGTGTTTATTTTTTACAGGATGGAGTTGCTAGCCTCATACCCAACCTTTTCTTCTTATCAGCACTTTTTTTAATTACTGGCTTCGCGAGGTAAAGGGGCGCGTCAGCCGAGGATCAAACCCCGGGCCATGTGCATGATCGGCCAGCATCCTAGCCGCGGTGCAACCGACGCACAGGAGTAGCGTATACACAAATATAATAGTTCGTCCAAATTCTGTCATAGGTAACCTATACAGAACCAAAGCTGCTTGATTAGTGCACTGTCTATTTATGTTGAATTCTCAAATAATTTAAAACCGCCTACTGACCTGTTGTCCTCTTAGATAAATACCTGACTTAATATGTCAAACCTATTATTGATGCCATATGGAATCGTTTTCATCTTGGATTTCTCACTTTCAATCGCTTATGAAGTTTATTTTAGACCTTACTACTCTAATAAAACTTGTCGAATGTAAGGAGTTACGTAACATATTCTTTTCAAATAGACTCATTTATCGACGATTTTTAAGTTGTTAAGGCTGCCTAATGAAAGCCTGATATACTACTATTTGGAACAAATGCAACCTGATTTGTAGTTATTTACGTTTTCTAAACCAATAGCTCTAAATATCACTCAATAATGGGCAATTAAACTTTAGCATAACTAGTGCTTTCACCAGAAGAGTGAACTTCAAATATGAAAGGTCCCACGTGTATCCTGTTGATGTTTCCTTTCAAAGTCCAGTCATTTAGTTCAGTACGCTGCACCGAATTATCTTGAACCTCAAACGCTATATATATCAGCATTGAATAATACATTTTTACCATAATTTTTCACTGGCAGCCTACAACCTTTGTTCCAAGTTTTAGGACTCAAGTTATCACGTGTTGACTTGTCTGTACAACTTTTGACAGCTGAGTGGAAATGTTTTTGAGACTTTTTGGAATCTCTGTTTACAATACTGAGTTAATCACCAG
>OX235279.1:18479649-18505389 GCA_944472155.2 Trichobilharzia szidati | reverse complement strand
AGGAAAACAGAGACACTAGACTGCTATCTATGCATTTTATAGAAAGTTGATTTACATTAACAGGAGAATGTTCAGACTAAAAATGTCTGAAATGGCATTCAATTCCACTGACTTTCCAAAAGGACACTCAGTACTCCTCTCCGGATTAAGACAACTTAAAATCGCAGGATTATTCATTACTAGACCTGTTATAGGATAACAAACGAATGAAAAAGGTGTTGTGTGGTCAATGAACTCACTACATCAGATAAAATTTCATTTCAACACTTATCACATGAATTCTGTGAACGTAAGAGTACTCTGATTACTTTCTCATTCCTCATTCAACTAGTTCTCTGTTGACTATTATAATTTTTGATTCCTTAGCAAATTTCAGTCTCAAGATTTGAATTTGAAAGTGTTTTATTTCCAACCACCCACACAAAACATTCATCCACTTCCAACTATTTCAACTTGCTTCTTATTGCTTCAATTTCACTCTCTATACCATTTTGTAATAACATTCCTTCAGGCAACAGTATCTTGTAAAAATTCTAAAATGTTCTTATTAATTCAGATAAACCTAACACATATCATTTCCTTTGTCTTTGAGTACAACTCTGCTTTGCTTCCTTCAAAATCTGCGAAAACAGAAATCATTTATTGTGAGCCTGAGTGTTTTTGGATATTTGATCTTTCTACACAAACGTCAATTGAAAAACTATGTGAATTTTTAACCGCAAAATTAGGTAGTTATGACAATCAAAGTATTACGCACATATTGAACAGCTGGCCAGATGTCACACATGGTTTCCTTTAGGTTTTTTCTCAACTAATCATACGAAATGCGTCTAATTTAGTGTGTTGTTTTATGATATCAGTAGGAGGTATATATTTCTCGACCCACATATCACTTATTTATATAGAAGAGCGATTAGATGCAACGGAATGAATTAGCTGACATTAATTAAAAGAGCAAGGTAATATCCCTTCCCGCAACTTCACTTCGAATTTGTACAGTCATAGAATATTCATGAAGGCCAGACGTTTATATCAGCTGGGAACAAAACACATGAAATAAAATGCCAAGTAAATAATGAATCGTGTTACTTAAAAACATCAACAGTAATGAGTACTCCTCAAGAGTGGTTGCCACTAATACTAAAACCACTTGAATAAAGGAGTATCGTTCAGAATAGTAAGTGATCCAGAATACATAAGAAGCAAAGTCAGGAGTTTCAAACTTCAACCAGTATGAACAGTCGACGGTATGGACAATTCCCTGATCTATAAGAACTCTATGCAGCTGCACAGCTTTGGAATGAGATTATACAAAGATTATTCTTCGCTGACCAATATCGTATCACTTTATAGCACATGGA
Source organism: Trichobilharzia szidati (assembly GCA_944472155.2). Taxonomy (NCBI): domain Eukaryota; kingdom Metazoa; phylum Platyhelminthes; class Trematoda; order Strigeidida; family Schistosomatidae; genus Trichobilharzia; species Trichobilharzia szidati. Next base: position 18,504,028 of record OX235279.1, on the reverse strand, counting down.
AGTTAAGCACACCTTAAATAATGTATTTCACATTGTTTCTATAAAAAGAGATTGAATCGGATCTCTTACAATGAAAACAAGGGGCATTTGTCGGTGTTTTTATACTTTTTCAGTTAACATCTAGAGAACAAATATATATATGTATATATATCAGACCATTGGTTATGCATTCAGTAATACATCTAATGACATATAAGTATGTAGAAAGGCGTAGTAATAATTGATCGTAACAACACATTTAAAAGACGTTTTCGTATACCTTTTGAACGAATGTGGGCGTTTGCATACGTTTCAGTGAAATAACGTTAGGTGTGAGACTATATACAAATATTCCAGTCACTGTAAACAGAAAGTACTTGAGTCAGAGTTTAATAGTAGTAGGCCCGCTCATCTAAAACACTTTTCAGTCAGTGTTACTTCTTTTGAAAAACATCACTTCATCTTGTAGACCTTATCTTTATTTTTATTACTTTTTGATAGTTACATTTTTCGTATTATTGTCGATCCATTTTCTTTTTCAGTTGCCCCATTAGTAAAAATCAATGCAGTTGTGTATGTTCGAATCCATGAATCCGTTTGTTTGTGCTGCTGAAAATGATATTCATATACGAGTTTCGGACACCTACTCTTACTGAAGAGTAAGTGAATCACTTTTATTCGTCTACTGTAAATCTTGTTACCCCAATGCGAATATGTTGGTTGTTGGGTGTATAATTTGCCGATTTATATATATATATATTTTTTGGTTACAGCTTGATTCCACGCAGTACTTTTGGTAGAAGTATGGAATTTTCAGCATGGATATCGGTAGCCCAAATTTTGCAGGCCGACCATAGATATCAGGTGTGCGTCGGCAGGTGATCGAACCCCGGACCATGTGCATGGTCGGCGGGAGTCCTTACCACTGTGCCACCGACGCACAGGCTACTTCCCAGTGTTTAGTGTTTCAGAATGCTTGGAGTAATTATAGAAATTAACGAATATATGTTATTTGCCAGGTGAGGTTTTCTTCAAGACTGAGGTTTCTCTATCGAAACAGACAAATATCCATACTCTTCACTATTTCCTCTTACCTCGGTCTTTAAAGTCATGCACTAATTATATAAGATGTCTTTTTACTTAATTCAACTGTAACTTCGAATTCTCATTAGTAGAAATGTTATTCCTGTTATTAGATACTTTGAAGCAATCGGCAGGAAGCCATGGATTTAGGTTAGATGTGTGTTGGCACTTATCAGCAAGCCGTACTTGAAATGTTGCAGTAACTCATATCCTTTCGGAAATTTGAGAACCAGCGAGCATGGAACCTAGGTTCAAAGCTTCCTGTCAGCTGCTCTCAAAGATTCAATATTAGGGATTCTGAGTATACCATGATGGTTATCCACCTAGTATAGGGATTATATTGCAAACTTCACTGATGGAATTTTGTCTGTATGAAACAAAGGACTAGGTACATGACATTATTTATTGTCTAATCGAAGAAATGTTATTCATAAAATCAAATTCCGGAAAAATTACTCTGCATTCATGAATAAGAAGTGGTAACCGATGATTAGCGGAAAGTAAATTCATTTCAACTGGCCAAATAATCACATTTCGTGAGATTATTGGGACAGTTTGCTTGGAGAAACTCATTGGTAACTAACTGCACTAATAAGGGACACTATTCATATTTCTTTATTTGTGGCTTGCCATGGCGTCCGAGATGAATGTTTTGTCTCACAATTTCGAATGATTTTCTTCAGCCCTATTGTGACGTTCCTTGTGATATCAGGCCATATGGCTCCAAACTTTCACGTGTCAAAGTCGAGTTATTAGATTCATTCCAAAAATATCAACGGAAAATCAAACCGAACGAGTGGTACAGTACCAGTACTGTCAATAATCAGAATTCTTCAAAGTTGAAAGACCAATTTAATTTGTGTAAATCGTTTCATTCTGTCTACTGCATCTTATCGCTAATTTTTGGGAAAATAAATTGCGTATTTAGACGTCTAGACTTGACCACAATATTTAATGATATGGCTCAACGAAATCACGTGATCCTGGTCTAAAGTATGCAAATCTGATAATTAAAAAAAGTAAGTCAGAAAGGGTTTTGCAGACAGACAGTGCTGAGTGTTGCATAACACAATCTGCTCATGAGGAAAATAGTCTTCCGACTAAAGGCTATTTCTTTTTTCAAATTATAAAAATCTCCTGACTTTGCTTAAATTGAATACAGTCTTAAATGTTCTGTCTCTGATTTATTTTAATGCTGAAAACCTGTTATATATACATTATTATATTCTGGACTGCAGGGACTTGGCTGGTTTCATTTTGGGTAACGAATCTATGCCGAGAAGAATCTCACTGGAGAATCAAGGAGTAAGCGACTGCCGTTTCTTCGAGCTTGTGAGCTGTTATTCAGCATACACCCGTGACATCAGGCGGAATTGAAATCGTAACTTCTAAGTAACTAAGCAAGTCCGTTTGCTTTTAAACCACTATGATGGAATCCAGCAGCCTGTTACGTTTCGTTTATATCACTTCGTGGTATGTAACGGCAATACTGATAAATGGTCTTTGGAGGATGCCTGCCCTCACTTATGCTTCTGTGTGTCCTACGGATTCTGACATCTTCGGAGAAAATTATTCCTACACACACTAGTCAGTAGTCATGATCAATGAGGTCTGCCTGTTTGAATGTTAAGACAAATACTCGTCAAAGTCTTCAGCTGTTGATGCCTTTGTATGCTGCGAATTAGTAAAAGTTAAACTCACATGTGACACTGAGTTCCTTCCTAGTAGTTGAATAGCCAAAGAGCTTGATTCGTAACCGGAATGTTTTGAATTCTGTCCCGAGTGATGTAAGCGGTGGGTACTGCCGAAAAGTCCCAAAATGCGTGGAAACTGCTCTCTATTACTTCCAAGTTTTCTAGAAGCCGTCTACCTGATATCAAGTCGTGGTATAATTTGGACTTATTGTCGTCATCTACTTAGTCATTCGAGACAACAGTATGACGTATTCACTAAGTAACATAAATCGGTGCCTGGATTATACTACGTCTTCCTAGTTGAGCGTATTTCAATGCAAATTCACAAATTATCATGGCTTCTAACAAATGTCCACATTTGTAATGGGCATAATTTATTCAGAATTCAGAATGAACTCTTATTTCAAGTGTTTACGTGCCGAACATGATCGTTCAATTTAACAAATAAAAAAATATATCCACAGTAGTGATGAAGTATCCGACAGGCGACAGTACAAAGTTGTGTTCATGCATATGATATTGATTGTTATTTTGACTTTCAATATGTCCTCCTTTTAACTTGACCTAAGTCAAGTCAAGTCTATTTTCTCACCCACCTCTTAACTCTTTGTTATATATATATGCTGAGTGGATTTTGTAAATTCTTCTGGTTTAATAATACTGCTGTGATAAAGCTATTAGCAGCAGCAGCATTGAATAGCGAAACGTCAGTAAGAGCAACGATAATATCGTTTTGTTTTTCATTTATTTATTGGGAAATACAAGAAGAACCTTTATTATAATAAATCACAAAGGTTAACAAGTAAGAAATGCTAACAATGCAGTGAAGTAAACTGTGGATCGGTGAAAAGAAATAAGAAGGCTATAATAAGACACGAAGATATTAGATGATTGTGTTACTGGTGACCTTATATTAGGCCATGGGGTGAATAAAGGACTTATTGCAGCACTCCCACCTTGAGGAAAATTGAAGAAAGAAATCTCATGGACGTCTCCCAAAATAATGGACGGATATCCATGGAATTTCATCGAAAGATAAATACCCCGAAACCAACCTTATGGCGAGTTGTCATCTGAAGTGGTGACGACTAGTGGCGTCCGTCAAGGATGTCCATTATCCCCATTCCTATTCAACTTCATCATAGATGTACTAATGCACTTAACCCTAACTTACTTCAGAGACTCAGGGATTGACTTGCTACCAGGGAATAATCTCGTTGACTTAGAGTATGCAGACGATACAGTCCTTCTAGGTGGGGACGCTGAGAAAATGCAGAGTCTTCTGAACACCTTGAGCAACAATCTACGAATGTTTGGCATGCGATTCACCCCTGTAAAATGTAAGATGACGCTGCAGGATTGAACTTCACCGACCCCTAGATTAGAAATAGGGACTGAAGTGTTTGGTGGAGCACGTTGACCGCTTTACTTACTTGGGAAGTACCATCACAGCCAACGCCAGCGGGTTGATCTCCGACGAAATCTCAGCACGAATACAGAGGGCCAGTTTCGCATATGCCAGTTTACGCCGTCTCTGACTGGCAAACACAGGCTCAAACTGGAAAAGAGCTAGCGGCGGTCAAACCAAAACATGGCTTCACCAGTCAATGAAATCTACAACAGTTATTCTAGGCCATGTAAGAAGGTGTAGACTTCCTGACTGGTTGGGGTCCTCGAGACGGTAAAAGCCAATGAAGGCTGGAAACAAAGGGTGATCATATGGCTCAAAATCGTTCTCAGTGGCGCAGATGCATCCACTCCTTGTGACATGATTTCCAATGAAACTGTTATGTTCTCCGTTATTACTATTCCTTTGTCTCACACCTCTGTTTACTGTCTCTATTATGCATTTCTCCTACTTTCTTCTCTTCCTTTGTGTGCTACATGGATTGTGGCGACTTGAACTGGTGCACATATGTGCAGAGTTCTATGTCGAAAACCGACCAACCGATAAACCAAAAGACCCCAAGCAAAAGCACAAAGAAAATCGCCCTATCATATATAAACGACATCTCAGAAATCACTGCAAGACTCTTCACACCTTGATGAGGAATTGACGTCGCACACAAATCAACCAAATCACTTCCTTCAGCTTGCTCTATGTCAACCAAAAGACTCAACAGCGAAAGAAGATAAAACCAAAATCATCTACAAAATAAAAAATTGTAACAACTGCGAAAAACACTACATTAGACAAAGTGGACGTCCCCTCCTCTTCGTCTTCGTATCCGTGAAAATAAACTAGCCGTCAAAAGACATAACATCCACTCCCCCACTAATATCGCCTCACTGCATACAGACAACCACAGACATCAGTTCGATTGGGACAACCAATGTTCAAATATTAGACAGAGGAAACAACACCAAGAATGCTAGAGAATTTTTAGAAGCCTGCCTGGTATTCCAGTGAATCATCAATCAATAGACACATCAAGATAGACAAAATTTATCAACCGATAAGAAGGAAACCTCACACACACAAAGGGTCAAATTTCAAGTCAAAGAAACAATCAGTTCCAATACAAGTACTGGACAGTTTATCAACTTCCAGAGCTTTGTCTCACTAGTCCGAAAGAGAAAGCTAGTACGTACGTTGTGTTCAAGGATTAGAAAAATCTGCTCGGAAGACATGGTAGAGAAACAATTCAATTTATTACGTAAAACCCTACTAGAGAATGGGTATCCACCAAGATTTATTGACAAAAACATGAAGGAGAAGCTTCCGGGGTCAAACATCGCAACGGTTCCTAAGAAGACTCTCTTCATGAACCTTGAATTCAAAGATGATGTCACAGCGGAAATTCTCAGAAACCGCCTTTCTAAATGTCTGAAGAATACATTTCCAACAGCCACTCTACGTATCATATTCTCCTGCAGACAGTTATTCCAGTCTAACGCTAAGGACAAGATACCACTTTTGGCCGCTTCAATGTGTGTGTATTCACCAATTTACTTGCTCGTGTGGAGCAAAGTATATTGGCTATACACAACGTCAAGTCCACAAACGTATTCTGGAACATTGCCCAGCTTGGTTATCCAGAGGAGAAAAGAAGGATAGCAACAGCTCGATTCTCGAATACCTTGTCATCTCCGGACATCGAGCACGCTCACTTGCATGAATGCTTCACAGTGTTACACAGAGTCCCTCAATATCGTACAAAGGGACTTCGGATACACCATCTTTACATAGCTGAAGCATTAGCTATTCGAGATCTGAAACCGGACCTCTGCATCCAAAAGCGATACATACATTCTCTTGTCCTACTAATGCCAGAGTAAAGTCCTCACCACAATTTTGCTTCTTTCCTTTATTATGTAAGTTCACTATTATTACTATTTTATTTTATTAATACTTTTATTTTCATTATTATTCCCATCATCCACATTTTATTACCACTGTATTACTGTTTATTAAAAGCATTGCTTTTCATACATATTTTATACAAAAACACTATAGCCTTTCCACTAGTTCCTGTCCATTTTACACAAGCTTATTGATTATTCATTATCTCACACTTATTACGTCATGCCAACTTCCTTCTCCTTTCTAACTTACGATTTGTCATCCCTTCTTACACCTTACATTATATAATACAATTTTCCAAGGACAAAGTTTACCAGTATCTGATTGGTATAAAGCTTTCTTTGTGCCTTTTTCTTATGACCCACTACAAGTAACCTAGAAGGTGGGAAAACACACAAAAACAACCAATCACGTCTAAGATGGTCACCGACCAGGAGAGATGATTAATGATGAACTCGTGGAGAAGTCTAAAAGCTCACTCTTCTTCTTAATTTCTATTAGATGCAGTTATTTCTAGGAGACGTAGGCGTGCGCCTTTAAGGCAAATTGTTTGCTAATCGATACACAACCGTAAACCACTCATCTATTTTGATGCATTAATAAAACTCCACACTCGAAATGGAGAACGAATCTAGCATTCATTTCCTCGATTGAACTTATCAAGGAGGACCGATGGAACTCTGATGAGATAAATTTATTGAAAGCTGTCATCGAATAATGGTCAGCTGACGAATTTCTACAGCTGGGTACCCATTGGTCGAAAATGAAACCTGGTCCAGTCGTTTGACATTCGCTCGTATTCGGCGAATATGTAGCTCTGATACTGTGGAAGATGAGTTATATCTTTTGAGGAAAATCCTAATAGAAAATGGATTTCCACCACGTTTTATAGATAAAAATATACATTCAAATCCCATAAAAAGTGACTTATCATCCGAACCCACGAATATACTGTACATGAGCTTGGAATTCAAAGGGGACTCTTAGCTTCTGTTATCATCATGTAATGAAGGATATCACACAGTCCCTGAAAAGAACATTCCCTTCCGCATCTCTGAGAATAAATAGCCTTTACTAGTCTACCATTACTGTTCAATACCCTGAAGGACAAGATCCCGCTGTTGTCCAACTCTATGTGGGTGTTTACCAGTTCACCTGCTCGTGTGGAGTTAGGTATATCGGTCGTTCGACTCGAGTTTTGTCCAAAAGAGTGCTAGAACACTATCCTGCATGGTAGTTACGAAGAGGTGGAAGTGGAGCAATTAGAAGCGCGATCATCGAACATCTGGTCGATAATGATCACCCAGTTATCTCTATAACCTCCGCCTTTAAGGTCATCTACAAGGCAAAGAGTAATTTACTCAAATCACTACGTACCCGATTCATCTGTTGTATTGCTGAAGCCATCTTTGTCTATCCAAACAGAAAAGAGAGAGCTCTGTGTACAGAAAAAGTTCGTTCAACCCCTCTCCTCCGAATTTCATGGTCTTAATCCCTCTATGCTAAAGTATGTTAGTCCCCAATCATATTTTAGCTCTACCAATTTTTCATTTTTTCATTTTGTCTATTCAATTTGTATTCTCTTCCTTTATTACAATGTCAATTGTTACTACTATTACTATTCTCACTATGTCACTTGTTCCACTTGTCATTCTAAATCAATTCTTCTTTTTTACAACGTTAAATTCTATGCGATTAAATTTCACACAATATTACGTAACGTTTTTATTTCATTCGATTTGTCTACTAATCTTATAATTGCACACCCTATTCAAGTTCTATCCATCCTATGAATTATTCTATATATTTGACATTAATTGTTTTTCCACTTGACATTTAACTATGATTATAATCACAAACATTTTAGTTTTAATTGCATTTCATACTACTATTATTATTATTTTATGCATTCACACCTATGATTCAATTCGTTCACCGGATATAACTTCTTGAAGAAAACCATATGTGTATATACGACTGTCCAGCTTGATGATAAATTCGTTGTTGAAAAGAGTCTCTTCGCTGACTGAATCACCACTTGTCTTCCATGAGCGATAATAATTATCCATTAGATGACGTAAAACAGCACGGTTTATTGATTTGGTTATCCTTTTCTTTCATACCAAACTGAAACATGTTCACGAGTGCGTAAAGGTAAATTCTTCTTCTGAGTAGGACCTATGCAACTGCCTCCTTAGGAGCAGATGAATTTGTATACACATTGATTTAGCCATTGTTGGTTAATTTCTCTTTAGTGAAATTTGTCAGTATTGGTTGGTTGATGCTGCAGGATTGGACTACACCGACCTCTGATTAGAAAGATGAAGTGTGGTACTTCACGTTCAAATCACAAAAATTATCTCTCTAGATAAGTTCCCCTTTTATAGAAAAAATTAGTTTTGGTAGATGGTGGATGAAATGTCAAAACAGTTAGTTTTAAGCCAGCTAGCCAGCCACTTAGGAAGGTGTAGACTGGCTTCGTGACTGCTTGGGGTCCTCGACGGAAAAACCAATGGTTGGAAACAATTGGTGATATGGATCAAAATCGTTCTCAGTGGCGCAGATGCATCCACTCCTTGTGACTTATGATTTCCAATGAAACTGTTTTGTTCTCCGTTATTACTATTCCTTTGTCTCACACCTCTGTTTACTGTCTCTATTATGCATTTCTCCTCCTTTCTTCTCTTCCTTTGTGTGCTGCATGGAGTGTGGCGACTTGAACTGGTGCACATATGTGCAGAGTTCTATGTCGAAAACCGACCGACCGGTCTGGTTGAGAAACTGACTTCTTTGTTCTGCAGCAAGGAAAGTTCTTTCAGTTGATCACTAGATATAACTCCTTTGAAATGTACTGATAAATAAAGCTTTTTCTTACTCCATGTATCCGGCCTAATTTCACTAGTTCTTTTTAGAAAACTGGTAGGACAATCATTTTGTAGCAGGGTAATTTTAAGATTTTCAATATTTTATCTTCAGTACAGTCCTCGGTACAATTTATGCTCACCTAGAGTGACCTGCAAACAGGATGTTAAAGGTTTTCATCAGGGTAAGCAACGTGCCGCTTAACCAGCTTGTTAATATTCTATTTGACAGGCACATGGACTCATATGCAAAATGGGCCAAATCCATTTTATCTAACTCACACCACCCTGTTCATTCACAACTCTCCCCTTGCATCTCATCAGGCAAAACCAGAAGCCTAAATAGGAAACTATATGCTCGCACCAGTAAGTACAAAAACTCAACCATACCCTACTTAGCTCGTGTTCTGTGCGATAAGGAAATCATTAGGCGTGACACCTATAATTCATTAAATAGTCACTAGTACAACTGGATCTCGTCTTTCGAACTCATATCATTTATAGGTACAACATTTTCTTTCTTTCTTTTCCTATCCCCTCTCTCTTTCTCTTTTTTCCGTTATGTGCTGCTTTGTTTCTTTCTCTCGCTTACTCCAGTAAATATGACAGCACCTACTTTTCTAACACCTTCAAACACTGTTCAGCTTTGGCTTTGCTACTGACATGTCAATATGTTGTTGTAATAATGAACTGAGATTTCCTTTAACTATGTAGAATTCTATTTATTGATAATGTACAAACTGGATGCAATACTGTAGTAAAAATGCTGAGAATTCCATTCTGTATCACAAGTACTGTTTATGGAATAAAGCAAATTATTATTATCTTACTTACTTAGATGCAAGGTGACTGAGAATACTGAGAATGAATTGATGGAGTGATTAATTCACGGTGTAGAAACAAAAATACTTTATCCATTTAGTCCTCTCAGCTGTACACTTTAGTTCAACGGGCATTCTGTGTGTTTTAATTTTAGCTGTGTTAGGTGTAACTGTAATTTTTCTTCACTTCTGAGTCAGTCAGCACGCTGACATATTAATAATAAGAATCTACTTTATTATCTATAGTTTGGTTTGTAAGGATTAGTTATGTTTTACGAGTTGATCACGGACTGATATCAGTTAGAGAACCATTGAAAACCAGGGAGTACTGGACAGCTGCTGTTTCATCCTAGTTTGGGAATCATCGGTAGTACGCACCCACTGGGATTCGAACCCAGGACCTTCCGGTTACAAGGCAAGCAGTCCGTGATCAACTCGTAAAACATAACAAATCCTTACAAACCAAACTTTAGAAAATTAATCTGATGCTTGCTAGGGACTTGCTACAGGATGGAGTTTCCTGCAGTGAGTTCTAGTGGGAAGTCGTGACCAGTGAGGTCCAGTTAGATGTCACATGTATGGATGGATGTCCCACCAACGACAATGGTTGTGGTCGCGCTAAATCATGAATTGTTAGAAGTTAGAATTCATGAGCCATTGAGTCGGGTCCCAGTGGCTGAATGGTATACGAGCTTGCCTTGTAACCGGAAGGTTCGAATCCCAGTGGGTGCGTACTGCCGATGATTCCCAAACTAGGATGAAACAGCAGCTGTCCAGTACTCCCTGGTTTTCAATGGTTCTCTAACTGATATCAGTCCGTGATCAACTCGTAAAATCTACTTTATTCCAAAAGCAGTACTTATGAAACAGAATGGAATTCTCAGCATTTGTCACAACACCTTGCATCTGATTTACTCAAAATATAAATAAAATTAAAACAAAATTAACCAGAGGAACTTGTCCACATTTACGATACAAAGTCAAAAATATTCGAAGCACGAAATGAGAATATTAAATGTAATAATCATAATAATAATAATAACAGTGAATTTGTTTCAAACAGTATTGCCGATGCAGTTTGGAAATTTTAGCATGTTATTATAGGGTATTGAATCTAATGTTCTGTTGATATAGCAGCATGGTGAGGGGAAATACAAAATTAACACAGTTATAACACAGCTTAATTGATGTTCACACTTACGAGAAAATAAACAAATAAAAATAAAAACAAAAAATTGAGAGGATTATAGATATAAGAAGTACAATAACAATAACAAGGTTGATGTTGTAAGGGTGGAGGTTATGGTTTATTTAGTAGTGCAAAGAAGGTTAGTTAGTTACTTAGTTCATGCCTAACACTATTTTCATCACATAAAGTACGTGCGAAATATGGTATATTAGATTGAGAAGAACAAGAAGTTCAGCAAAGATATGTTTTCGGTGATTTTATTCTCAAGAGCTATACAATCGCATTTATATAGATAACTTTACATGGATACAATTTTTATTCGTTTAATTCCACATAGTAACGAAGGTGATAATTTTCAACTTGATATGAAAGTTTGAAGATACGAATATAAATTACAAAGGGCTTAGAGACAAGGTTGCCTAGGATTAGATAACAGTTACAACGTATGCAAAATTAATATTTGATAACTGGAGAAATAGTTTTCAAGGCGAATAAAAGGTGATAATTGTTTTCAACTTGATATGAATTACAAGGGGCTTAGAACGAATTACAGGTGTGAACAAACTGAGCATGGAAACAAATTGAGATCAAGATTTTCAACTTGAAATGTAAGTTAGGAGGTGTGAATATAGATTACAAGAGGCATACAAATAAAAAAAATTACACAGGATTAGAATATAATTGTAAAATGGTTATTCTAAACGGATTACAAGTGTGATCAGAAGGAGCATGGGAATAAACTTAAAATAACTGATTTTATAACTGAAAAAATAGGATGAATTGAATGAACGTAAAGAGAAAAAATTACACACACAGATAATAGAACAAAAAACTGAAAGATAAGGGAACATAGTGGAATATAGTGGAATTTTTATACTTGGACGTACGTGCATAAAGTCTTCTGAAAGACTTCTTGTTTTACCTGAGGAGACACAAGGATGGAGCTGTGGGTGCTGCGGTGGTTGCTTACAGTCTGACAAAATTCCTTTAGCAAATTTCTTGCGTGACATTAAATGCCTATCAGTGACAATGTCAACGATATGGCCCAATTGGATACCACTCGCCCTACTAACTGACTGACAGTCTTCAGAGTTCTACGAAGTCTTTTTTAAGCAATCCAGGAGAGAATAAGCAGGGGTGATGCACAAATTGACAAACTGTAAGAGGAGGCATTGGTTGCGTTATGCCTGAGTGCCTTAACTTCTTAATGTAAAAAGTCAAACGAAATATTCTTTTAGAAATCGCTAAGACATGGGAAGACCAGGATAGGTGGTCAGTAGAAAGAATTAATCCAAGATACTTAACTTCAGACTTGATTTCTATATCAGTATCATCAATTTTGCAACGGTCATAGGAACCAACAGCTTCATCATTTAACTTTCTTTTACTCACATCGGAAACTGAAACTAACTGTGTGATATTTGGGAGGATTTAGTTTAAGGCCGTTAGACAAAGACCATTTGCTAATTCCTGATAGAAAGCTGTTCATCTTAGTACAGTCTAGCTGGCTAGGAGTTAACAGACACTGAAATAGTTAGATCATCGGCATACTTAACAAAGTTCATTTCGTCATCACAGTGATAGACAACAGGCCTTGTACTTTCCCCTGTGAATAAATCCTAAATTAGACTAAGCAGATTTACAAGAATTACTAATCAATACGTCTTCACTCATCAAAGTTTGTTATACAGTACATTTTGTATATTAGTTAGTGGTATTAATGTATAACTTCACAATTCTAATATATATTAAAATAATCCGATCAATAAATAAGTGATCAATATTTCTCGTATTAAATGACTTCTCACCGAGTAGGATTAATTAATGAATATTGTAAATATGATCCGAATGAGTGTACGGATGAAGAAAAAGCTAAATGGCTTTGTCTACCTGGGTATCATCCATCAACGTACTTTAAATGCGCTGAATGGGTCAGTTTTATTTACAATAATACTCCTAAATAGCCCATTAATATCATTCATTTTAGGCACCACAAATAGGCGAACTAGATAAACCAAGTGATCGACTGCACTTTAAACAAGATCTTAGCCGTGTAAAGAAACCGCTGGAACCATTTCGACTGTGGAAACATGATGAAAGTGGACTGCGTAGAATGGATTGGCATCCGTCTGAAAGTGACTGTAATCCGCCAAAGTTGAACAATGTAAGCGCTGATTGCTTTTAAATTTATTTTTATATCTATTAGTTCAAGTATACGCCTGTTTGTTTCGACGAGGCAAGCAGATTAACCAAGTACCGAAATATTATTGAGAATTTAACACCTCTACACCGACGACGTTTACTTGAAGAATTTGTCTATCGTGACCCTGATGAATACCTGCAAAAAAGGGATAAGAAAACAGTCGAATGTTGTTATTGTGGTCGCCTTTGCTGTGATCCCCGGCCTTATGAAGATCCTTTACCGATGACACAAAGAGAAATTATGCGATTAAGATTTATGTCAAATAATTATAAAACATTCGATGATTGGAAGGATGACGCGAATGATGAATTGTTGAATTCGTTTGGAAATAAACAAACTGAGATCAATGATAATTAATTCCTAGTGAATGTGGGAAATCGTTTCATCTAATATTTTGATGAAAGTGAAAAATCAATTCCTTTTGCTTTTTGATTACCGCGGACTATTCAAGTTTTTGTTTTGTGTGTTTATGATTGGTGGTACAGCTGTGTAATACGATGCCTGAATACTTGAGAATTACTGTATTTGAGTGAGACTGTAAGTCTAGATTAATGGATTATGTTTTATCTGATATATGTATATAAAAAGTTGATATTCAGAGATTCCTTTAGAAGGATTTCAAATCCACTTAATGCATTGATAATAAAATCCTTTGTATCTCCTCTTACTTTATTACTCTATTCAGATAAAACACAGACAAACTTGATAATAGTGAATTTACCTAGAAAAAATACCTGTTTTTTGTGAATAAAAATAAATATTTAATTTTAAAAGACTTTTGTGCACTATTAAGCAATAAACTGTCTGTCTTAATATATATGTGTGTAAAACTTGGGCACTGTGGTAGTGGTATTATTATTATTATTGTTCCCTTGGGTTCCTAGTGGAACATAGGGCTTCAACTGCACGCCTCCACTTGCTTCTGTCTTCTGCTGTACTTTTCACTTGCATCCATGTTAGTCCATGCTGTTTCAACTCCTCTTCACACGATCTCCTCCATGTCACCCTTGGACGTCCCACTACTCGTCGCTTCCCTTTCGGGTTCCACTCGAGCGATGGCCTGACGCGCGATGTCACCCAGCGGCCTCCTCAGCGAGTGTCCAATCCATCTCCACTTTCTCCTGCATATTTGTTGAGCGATTGGTTCTTGTTTCGTTTGTCCCCATAGCTTCTTGTTGGTTCTTGTTCTTTCCGGCCATCTGATCTTGAGTATAGAACGAAGACAGCTGTTGATAAAGGTCTGTAACAGGCTGTTGGAAATATTCTTTGTGACCCGCCAAGTTTCTGATCCATATAGCAAAACTGACTTGACGTTTGTATTGAAAATCCGGATTTTGTTGTTGATGCTGAGTGACGAAGATTTCCAGTTTGGTAGTGGTAGTAAGTAATTCCATATTAGTTTGTTTATTAGATGGATGCATCACACACAGTCAGTGAGTGAAACAGTATTAGTATTTACTGGATGACAAAGTTGTTTTGAACACAATTCATCATTATTGCTGTTCATAATCATACACATCACCAATTATAATCACATGACTTCGAAACTTGAGTTTGATAGTTTTCTTTCTCCTCTCCTATTTGTCGTCGTCATTGGGGTAGTAGAATTCTCCAGATATCTGTGTGGACAGGTGTTGAATCATTCCTATTACATGTATTTGTAATTGATTCGATAAACAAAGCTTCTGTTATCAATCTTCCCCACTCGCCACCCTGTTAGTTGTATTAGATTTTAAAACTGTCATCTTATCCCATCCAGACTATTGTGTGTTTGGGTGTGTGTAATTGCATGTAGTGCTTGCGATAGCTGCTGAACTATTCTCTAGATTTCTTATCTTATTCGGGTCAACTAATCTAGATTTCGCTGCTAGGTTTTTATGCTCGGTTAGTCTGTCTCACTGACTGACCCTGTTCTACTACTTTGACCTATGTATTTGACCTGACAATCATCGCAGGTAGGGTGTTAGATAAACTAAATTGTTTATTCGGTTAAAGGCTCCACAGGATTGATCCTTTAATCCACAAAGCTTGTTTCTGATTGATTTTGTGGTTGGTTTGAATGCCAGCAGCCACTTTTATTCCTGCCAGCATTGTTAAGAATTCTCCGCCTTAAGGTGGTTTCCGATGTTCCTTCCTTGTACGGAACTACTACTGATGATTTAGATTCCTTATTGTTGGTGTTGTCATTATCCTGCGCATGTTTTACATGCATGTCGTCATTAATCAAAGCAAGTTGTGGATGAAGTACCAGGTCGATGTACTAAAAAACCACCTCCTGATTAATTATTCACTAGTAGGCCTGTAGAAAATTGGACAGGTTGGACATGAATCTAGCAAGCCGTCAAAAGCAATACCATGACTCAAATGAACTGCGATCAAGATTTAACCGAACACTTCGAAAATAATTTGGCCTCGAGTGAGAAGTAGACACATATGTAAACATTATATTTCAAAAATATCTCAGTGAATTTGAAATAAGTAATTCCAACGTTTCGTTCGGCGAACTGGTCCGAACTTCTTTAGGGAAATTAATCGAAATTAAAGTAACATTAAAAAAATATGGCCCTTAATACGTTTAACCCTACTCCAAAAATATGGTGGAGATATGTGGATGACACTTTCACAGTGTTAAAAACAGAACATCTCTCTCTCTAGTTTCTTGACACATCTAAACTCACTAGTAAAGGCAATAAAATTCACATTTGAATCAGAAAATGAACAAGGAGAATTAGCTGCGATGTTAGATTGTCGAATAAAACGAATAGAAGAAAGTAAACTGCACACTAGCGTTAATAAAAAACCAATGCATTCTAATAGATATTTAAACTTTAATTCATCTCATCCGTTTACTGTTAAGGCAGGCTTAGTTAAGTGTTTAACAAACCGAGCAGTAGCACTAAGTAGCACAAAAATGTTATGTCCTGTCTCCTCTACAATATGTTTCGCAATAGAGGAGCTAGGTCTTCGTCTGTTCTCACCGTTAATCTGTTCTGAAGATTCCATTTGTTTCTGGAGCCACTTAGGATTATGCTCTGAAGCCAGCCCTTACTTGCAGAGATCGATGAGTCCTTCCTACGCATGCGTGTGTGTGTGTGTCCACACGTACATTCAAACTGGTAGATACAGTGAAATGTGACATCATTTTTCGCATGCTGAAAGGGCTTAGATGAATGGATATATTGGCTTCACATTCTCAATTATCGTGATATTCACTGCATAAAAGTCTTTTCAACAACAACGGCGTTCAATCTTTGTCTAGTTATCAAGCTGCTATGATGCCCCATATAGGGTAGCTTGATGTACACGCCTTTCTTAGGGGCGAGTTGTAGAGTGAGTGGGTCTTTGTGTTCCACTGACTACTTTATATCTCCTGATGAGCTTGTCTAGATAATTGTTATCAACCAGAGTTTGTGTCAACTTTCTTTCTTCCTCATCATCAAGTGTATCTGTCTTCAGTGCATATTGGTTGGATTCTACCGAAGAGGCACCTACCTCACTCACTAAGGCTCTTTGTTTACCGAATAAGGCAGAAACCGTGGTAATTAAGATACTCTCCTGTCCAGGTGGATTTTCGATGAACAGATCTTTTTATTTGACCCATCAAGCCGTTAACTAAGCAATATGTTTAGAGAAGATAAACAATTATCTTCTTCTTAACTCTTTATTAATTTCACATGTGTATACTCCTATGATAAGTTCGTGTGCGTGATCAGATTGTTCGAAATGTGTTGCGCAAATACAATATTACACATGATTCAGACAAATTACGTCTTCTCATTGTTTTATCTAAATTCATAAAGGGAATTCATAATTGTTTTAAAGTTTTAAATATTAATAGTAAGATAAAATTTAAAAATGATAAGAACCAACGAAAGGTTGAATCAGACTGATTTTTCCGGGGCAATTTTGAAGTACTTTTAGGGCAGCTAAGTGAAATAATTTCAGGTTATTTTTGCGAAAATACATTTTAAATATCGGCACTTTCTGCGAAACACCGAAAAATCATTTACGAAGACATTTTACGGATGACAGTGTACATCAGCGTAAAATTTACTGGTAGATTACCTAGTCTTTTAATAATGATAAAAATATATATACAATCGAAAGACTGAATTACTTCACAGGAGCACTCCTAAAAGCTATAAATGTAATGGATAAAGAGTTGAGTTTGCTGTGCCGGGAAAATTTCTTTGAAATTAATAATAATTAATAATAATGCCTTCTGATCAGGCAACACTGAGTGACATATATCATCTGCGAAATTCAGATCTTCCAGAGTCTTCTTATAAGTCGTCCAGCATATTCCTGTCTCCTCGCCCCCAACAGTCTGGCGCATAATCCACTCCACCACAATTAAGAATATCATCGGTGATAAAACGCAGCCAGCTTGCTTGTCTTGCTCCTGTATGCACTTCGATCACCTGACATGTGGCATTGTTATATAGCAAGCTGTTGTATCCAATATCCAATATCCTGATTACGAGCTAGTATAAACCAGTGATTTCTTTGAGCTCGCTTCTTGATTGTAAGGTAGAGGTTCCAGATCTTCGGTGAACTTATGCGTAGTAAATCCCGCCACTCGACTGCTTTAGCTCTGGTAGACTCCAAGAGGAGTGGTGCGAGGATTGGTCAAGATTGTGGTTTGTAGTGTGCAGTATGTTAGGACTCAGCTGCTGCCGTGAATGGAGTTTGACCTAACACCCGTTGGTCATTCGGTATAGTCATAAAAGTAGAATAATAATAATAATGATAGGTTGTAGTGTAGATAATATAGGTTGAGATAAGTGAAATAATAAAGGTGAAATAATGAAGAAAGAAAGAAAAGATAGAGTAGTCGGTACAGTGGGAGAAGACAGGACGGGTCGTGGGGATTTAGCTTGTATGCTTATCCATTGACAATGTGGTTTCAAATTTTAAGAGGGTAAGCCATTGAGACACAAACCATGCATTTCTGCATGATTGTCCAGCTTCCGCTTAAAAGTCTCCACAGATGGAGCTGTAGTTACGGCCGCCGGTAAAGCGTTCCAGAGACGGCAAACTCGAAGCGAGAAGAAATGTGAACGCACTCGAGTCCTTGGTCTCTGGTGTGCTATCCTTAGCGGGTTACCTCGTGGAAGCCTATAATCACTTAATGGTAGGATGCTCTTATTAGGGTGGGCCTGGTCATTTAAGATCTTATAGACGGTGATGAGGTCTCCCCTGTGACTACGGTAACTAAGTGTGAAAAGACTTAATTTCTTCAGTCTTCCCTCATATGATTTGTTGCGGAGGCCAATCACCCATTTTGTCGCTCGTCTCTGGACACTTTCTAGCATGTTAGCATCCCTTTTGAGTGGCGGAGGAGCAATGATATTATGCACCTCAAGGAGTGGCCTCACGTATGTCGTATACAACGTTAGGAATAGTTCAGGAGTAAGAGCTCCCAGCTGCCTATGCATAAAGTGTAAAGTGGTGTAAGCTTTGGTGACGTTCCTCGTGTAATTTACACTGGTGTCTAGCTTTTCTTTTAAAATAAGGCCTAGATCGCGTTCTGATGGCACACAACTCAAGTTCTGGCCACCAAGGGTGTAATTTGCACTCTGTGACCTGCCGGAATGAAGTTGCACTACTTTGCACTTCTTTAAGTTGAAAGGCATTCCGTTAGCCAGAGCCCAGTCTCCTAGAGTTTGCAGGTCAGCCTGCAATCTGTTGGAGTCTTCCGATGAGTTTATTGCTCTCCAAATCTTTACGTCGTCAGCGTAAAGAAGCGCAGAGCAATTCAGTTGACAGGGCAGGTCGTTGATAAAAATCAAAAACATCAACGGCCCTAAGATAGAACCCTGAGGAACCCCTGATGCCGAGGTGTGCCAGGATGATCGGATGCGGTTGACTTTGGTGCAGAATTCTCTCTCGCCTAAATAATCTTCCAGCCATGCGAGAAGTGCTCCAGAAACACCCGCTTTGCTTATTTTGTGAAGGAGCAGACCATGGTGAACTGTGTCGAATGCTTTCGCAAAGTCGAGAAATATCACATGGACTGGTACCTTTACATCCCAGGATAGTGTCCAATCGTTCCAAGCTAGTAGAAGATTCGTCACACAGGATCTTCCCCTCCTGAAACCGTGCTGTGCTTCATGGAGTAGGTTAGTCCCGTCGAAGTATTTTCTCATGTGGTCGTCAATGAGACTTTCCAATATCTTCGATATCACTGGAAGTAGCGCAACTGGTCTGTAACTGGTCGCATCCTGCCGGTCACCACCCTTGAAGATAGGGGATAGGATGGCTCGTTTCCATTCACATGGAAGTTTCCCTACATCAAAGGAGTGTTGAGACAGATCACTTAGGGGTTGGCAGAGACTTTCTGAACACTGCTTCAGGACGGATGGTCTTATGTCATCGCAACCTGCAGACTTTCCCGAAGCCAACTTTCCCAATTTTACGAGTACCATAGCCGGGGTAATTTGAAATGTACCCAGCAGGTTTTCACGCGTTGGTCTTGCATTGTAATCTTGATGTTTTGTCATTACTGTTCAGTTGCCAATGAAAGGCTAGACTGAATGTCTCTGCCATTTCAAGACTAATAAGAGATTTCCCATCAGAACCCACTAGATTGCAAGCTCCCTGGTTGGTCGGTTTTCTTTCAGACATAAACCTGTATAGGCTTTTGGGGTTCACGAGAAGCTTACTGGCGAGGTTTCTCTGAAATGTCCTTCTATCACT
Organism: Trichobilharzia szidati; assembly: GCA_944472155.2. Taxonomy (NCBI): domain Eukaryota; kingdom Metazoa; phylum Platyhelminthes; class Trematoda; order Strigeidida; family Schistosomatidae; genus Trichobilharzia; species Trichobilharzia szidati. Next base: position 18,484,195 of record OX235279.1, on the reverse strand, counting down.
CCGGACTCGTATGTTACACCGATTCCTGAGTTCGAGGTACACTTCGTGTTCGGGTTGACTCTTCGATACTCGCCACGCAAACCAGGCTTTTCGCTTCGCCTGTAGAAGGCGTTGTGTCCCCCTTTTTAGCCATGAACGTTGCTTCCTAGCTTTAGGTGTGACTAAAGGAACAGTGTCTGAGACCGCCTGGTGAATGATCTCCTTTACCAACTCCCAGTGTTCTTCTACTGTAAGCTCCTTAGGTGGTTGCGGGTATCGACGTTCGCGAGTTGTACGGATTATACTAACGCAAGATCTTATACCAACAACTTCTATATTGTTCGTTCTTCGAGTACCAAATGGTAAAGCAAAAGACCAGATTTTGTCGTCCAAAGTACGTATTATATTTCGGGACAAAAACACGGGTAGAGGTGAATGCTTAGCTAGCTAGTAATCGTGCACGCACGTGACACGACGGAGCACCAAATGGCGGGGATGCTTGACCGTAAGCCTTCAGCTAAACAAGTCGACTTAAACGGTGATGGTCAGCATCCAATGTTGAGTGATGATTGCTGTGGTTAATAATTTTGGGGAATTATTTACCGCTACAGCTCACTCCCCCCCTAGTGGGTTTGTGAGGACCCTAAGACATGAGCAGCCGGAAGTAAAAAAATCTCGATGGTTCCCTGATGGGTGAAAAAAATCTTCCGAGCGGCTTGATGGAGAGCCTGCTGGTCTGTCTGCCTATGCTAATAGGGTGTCTGTACATAGCTTCCTCGATGTTATTCGTTGGATCCGGTGCTTCGTTTGTTTCCTGTCCAGTGCCCGTTGCACCTGGAAAAGAAAACAAGAATGCTGAGAACCTTGTCGAAGGAAAATGTACCAAATAAGCGTTTTTTTTCCAAAAAAATATGACATGCATCTACTATACAGTAAAATAATGTAAAGTTCAAAATATCGGGAAAAAAATATGCATCTAATTTAATTTTATGTACGGTGTTAAATGACGCAACATCAAAAAGTTGATGTGTCACCCAGTTATGTGAAATAGGTGTGAAGGTATTTTGGAAATCTAACGTGACGCCCAGAACGCGTTTTCTTAGAGTGATCGACCGAAGTAGCCAGTGGGCGAATGCCCTGACAGTCAATAGTGTGACCCAGAAAATCGAGTGAGTCAACGGCTATTTGACACTTCTGTATATTGATGGTAACACCATGTTGGCGTAACCTTTCAAATGCCAAGTCCAAGTGTCTAAGGTGAGTTTCCTTATCTGGACTGGCAATGAGGCAGTCGTCTAAGTATGCGTATACAAAGTCGAGACCGCGAAATACTTCGTTGATGAAGCGTTGGAATGTTTGGGCCGCATTCCGGAGGCCGAATGGCATACGTAGAAATTCGAAAAGTCCGAAAGGCATGATGATAGCCGTTTCCGGAATATCTTCCGTTGCCATCGGGATTTGGTTATATGCTTTAACCAAGTCGATTTTAGAGAATATGGATGCTCCAGATAGCGTTGCCGTCAAGTCGTGTATGTGAGGTAAAGGGTAGCAATCAGGGGTTGTTTTGGCGTTCACTCGCCGGTAATCACCAGTGGGTCGCCAATCGTTACTATCCTTTTTCGGTACCATATGCAATGGGGATGCCCATGGACTATTCGATGACCGAATGATGCCAAGGGTGAGCATATGATCGAATTCGTTTCTGGCAATTCTCAGTTTGTCAGGGGCCAGTCGTCGTGCTTTAGATGTCACGGGCCAAATGGTAAAGCAAAAGACCAGATTTTGTCGTCCAAAGTACGTATTATATTTCGGGACAAAAACGCGGGTAGAGGTGAATGCTTAGCTAGCTAGTAATCGTGCACGCACGTGACACGACGGAGCACCAAATGGCGGGGATGCTTGACCGTAAGCCTTCAGCTAAACAAGTCGACTTAAACGGTGATGGTCAGCATCCAATGTTGAGTGATGATTGCTGTGGTTAATAATTTGGGGATTATTTACCGCTACAGCTCTGTCCAAGTTTTTGGCCAATTTGCTTCAGACGCTGATAAATACTTGAGGTACGCCGTAGTGTTGAAGTAGTTTCCAAATCACTTTAATAGTATTTACGAAAATATGTTATTCCTAAGTTTCGACTATGCTAGGTTTGCTTAATTAAAACAAATTGGTGTAGGCTTCAAGATTAAATAACGTGTGAGCAGTAGAAGATCTATTTTATCAGCTAACTTCTCAGATATCACAAGAATTTCTTCTTAACGGAACGATCTAGTGTAGGTTTACCTTATTTCAGAGTTCAGTACTTTTTTCCCTTGATTCACTAATATGTGAAAGTTGGCAACTCTAAACAATAGGAACCCAAACCGAAACGACGTACGAACGCACAAACGACCTTGAGAAACCAGTCAGGTGACTCTGTTGTTTCTAGAATTAATTATGGATGCTCTACATCTCTACTGCGATTCCTAATCGCACTGCTGGTGTATTATTGCCTATTATCCAGCGCTTAGTGCTGTCCGGGACAACTATTCACACAGCTGAATGGAGTAGTTATGGTCAATTGTCGAATCTCGGGTATATTTATCATGTATTCAATCACACAGTCGGTTTTCGCAGTCCTTTAGATGGAACTCATACTAATTGCATCGGAAGTTTCTGTAGTCACCTGAAAAGAAGGATTAGATTCTTGAACTGATCAAGAAATCCAATGACATACAGTTATCTGGATGAGTTTATGTACAGAAGTTGGTTTAACATGAGTATAAAGACTCCTATGAGAAACTGGGAGCTTTTCTCTCAACATATACAAGAACTTCATCCTTTGTAACTATTTTTTAACATAGCTTTACTTTTATATGAACGATTTTTTACAAGTATGCGCCGTTTTTTTGGAGCCTACTGATTGGTCGAAGTTGTCCTTAACAAAATCGTTTGTGCGTTCGTTGGTCGTTTCGGTTTGGGTTCCTATTGTTTAGAGTTGCCTGAAAGTTAACTCAGTATTACTTTTTAAAAGAATAAAATAACAAGAATCCCCATAAATAGCTGGTTGAAAGTCATTGTACACTTCTTTGGTTTATATAAAAGTAAACATGTTTATTTAATTCTCTGAGAGTTTCTGTGGTTGTGTTTTTAATTGTTTGTCACCGAATTTGAAGGACTCCCTAATAAGCTGCATGCCGTTAACTTTATTCGATAAAACGGATTTGGAGATCTATAAGGGAGTGGGTCAGTAAACGATTGGAAGTGAGTGAGTAAACAGGGGGGTAAATCGGGAAAAACCTGAAAAGTGGGTGCAAATGAATGTGAACATTGAACGTTGCTTCATTGACCTTGACCGTCATTTTTTTTAATTACAGCTTGATGCCACACCGTATTTTCAGTACAAGTATGACATTTTCAGCATGGATATCGGTGGCCCAAATTTCGCAGGCCAACCATAGATATCGGGTGTGCGTCGGCAGCGGATCGAACCGCGGACCATGTGCATGATCGGCGAGAGTCCTAACCACTGTGCCACCGACGCACAACTCGAAGGCGCGAATGATTCAATCGTGTACAAGTTGGAAGAAGACAAAAGAATACGAATTAAAGTACAATACATTCCTTGTGAAACATTTGTTGGCCAAGTTAAACTTTAGACACCAATAACTACCAATCAGCGAACGACGTCAAATTATCCAATGAGATTCACGAACGTGGTTCAATGTTGTATAGCGCTTGATTCATTTCAATGCGTGCGCTTACAAGGTTACGTTTGCAATTCAAGGAGGATAGTTTCTTTCAGTATTGCCTGGACTTAGGCTTGCTTCGAAAGGAGAGAAGTTGTTCGTGTGATGGTGTAATGACTCTAAAAAGCTATGCTAGGTCAACTGATGGTTTTGTACATAATTGTAGAATATGCTGGAAGCGAGTTAGTATTAGAGAGGGTAATATTTCGTAGTAACGTTTTTTTCTAGGTTGCATCTCTCCCTAACCCAGATTTTGTACATTCGCAATTACTGGGTACTGAAACAGCCCGTGAGAGCCACTGCTGCCGAGACGGAGAACAGCCTCGTCTCAACAGTTCAGTGGTATACCACTGGTATACCAGCACTGCATAGGTTTATACGACACGTCCCTCCGAAAAGGATTTGTTGAAGGAATAGCAGACAGGAAGGCGACTACTCTGGTACCTATTATAAAGCGACTTGTGAAACCGGGATCAATTGTACATACCGACGAGTGGAAAGGCTATGATTCATTGTCATCCCTGGGATACATTCATCACAGAGTGAACCACTCCAGTGACTTCGTGTATCCAGTTACAGGGACTCATACAAATTTCATTGAAGGATTTTGGGGTCGATTGAAAAATAGAATAAGGGCTATAAATGGATCTCGAAAGGATCTCATTTATAGTCATTTAGATGAATATATGTATAGAATGTGGTGCGACTTCTCTATTGACGACAGTTCCATGCTGAAATGGGAAATGTTTCTCTCTTATGTGCGGGAAACATACCCATTGTAACTGTTTTACCATTTTTTAAGCATTTTTCTATAAATATACTTTTCCGCTTATCATAAACGC
>OX235279.1:18408413-18479154 GCA_944472155.2 Trichobilharzia szidati | reverse complement strand
TTGAATCATTCCTATTACACGTGTTGATTCGTAGTTGATTCGATAAACAAAGCTTCCGTTATCAATCTTCCCCACTCGCCATCCTGTTAGTTGTATTAGATTTTAAAACTGTCATCTTATCCCATCCAGACTATTGTGTGTTTGGGTGTGTGTAATTGCATGTAGTGCTTGCGATAGCTGCTGAACTATTCTCTAGATATCTTATCTTATTCGGGTCAACTAATCTAGATTTTCCTGCTAGGTTTTTATGCTGCTCGGCTAGTCTGACTCACTGACTGACCCTGTTCTACTACTTTGACCCATCTATGTATTTGACCTGACAATCATCGCAGGTAGAGTGTTAGATAAACTAAATTGTTTATTCGGTTAAAGGCTCCACAGGACTGATCCTTTAATCCACAAAGCTTGTTTCTGATTGATTTTGTGGTTGGTTTGAATGCCAGCAGCCATTTTCATTCCTGCTAGCATTGTTAAGAACTCTCCGCCTTAAGGTGGTTTCCGAGGTTCCTTCCTTGTACGGAACTACTACTGATGATTTAGATTCCTTATTGTTGGTGTTGTCATTATCCTGCGCATGTTTTACATGCATGTCGTCATTAATCAAAGCAAGTTGTGGATGAAGTACCAGATCGATGTACTAAAAAACCACCTCCTGATTAATTATTCACTAGTAGGCCTGTAGAAAATTGGACAGGTTGGACATGAATCTAGCAAGCCGTCAAAAGCAATACCATGACTCAAATGAACTGTGATCAAGATTTAACCGAACACTTCGAAAATAATTTGGCCTCGAGTGAGAAGTAGACATATTTGTAAACATTATATTTCAAAAATATCTCAGTGAATTTGAAATAAGTAATTCCAACGTTTTGTTCGGCGAACTGGTCCGAACTTCTGTAGGGAAATTAATCGAAATTAAAGTAACATTAAAAAAATATGGACCTTAATACGTTTAACCCTACTCCAAAAATATGGTGGAGATATGTGGATGACACTTTCACAGTGTTAAAAACAGAACATCTCTCTCTCTAGTTTCTTGACACATCTAAACTCACTAGTAAAGGCAATAAAATTCACATTTGAATCAGAAAATGAACAAGGAGAATTAGCTGCGATGTTAGATTGTCGAATAAAACGAATAGAAGAAAGTAAACTGCACACTAGCGTTAATAAAAAACCAATGCATTCTAATAGATATTTAAACTTTAATTCATCTCATCCGTTTACTGTTAAGGCAGGCTTAGTTAAGTGTTTAACAAACCGAGCAGTAGCACTAAGTAGCACAAAAATGTTATGTCCTGTCTCCTCTACAATATGTTTCGCAATAGAGGAGCTAGGTCTTCGTCTGTTCTCACCATTAATATGTTCTGAAGATTCCATTTGTTTCTGGAGCCACTTAGGATTATGCTCTGAAGCCATCCCTTACTTGCAGAGATCGACGAGTCCTTCCTACGCATACGTGTGTGTGTGTCCACACGTACATTCAAACTGGTAGATACAGTGAAATGTGACATCATTTTTCGCATGCTGAAAGGGCTTAGATGGATGAATATATTAGCTTCACATTCTCAATTATCGTGATATTCACTGCATTAAAGTCTTTTCAACAACAACGACGTTCAATCTTTGTCTAGTTATCAAGCTGCTATGATGCCCCATATAGGGTAGCGTGATGTACACGCCTTTCTTAGGGGCGAGTTGTAGAGTGAGTGGGTCTTTGTGTTCCACTGACTACTTTATATCTCCTGATGAACTTGTCTAGATAATTGTTATCAACCAGAGTTTGTGTCAACTTTCTTTCTTCCTCATCATCAAGTGCATATTGGTTGGATTCTACCGAAGAGGCACCTACCTCACTCACTAAGGCTCTTTGTTTACCGAATAGGGCAGAAACTGTGGTAATTAAGATACTCTCCTGTCCAGGTGGATTTTCGATGAACAGATCTTTTTATTTGACCCATCAAGCCGTTAACTAAGCAAAATGTTTAGAGAAGATAAACAATTATCTTCTTCTTAACTCTTTATTAATTTCACATGTGTATACTCCTATGATAAGTTCGTGTGCGTGATCAGATTGTTCGAAATGTGTTGCGCAAATACAATATTACACATGATTCAGACAAATTACGTCTTCTCATTGTTTTATCTAAATTCATAATTGTTTTAAAGTTTAAAATATGAATAGTAAGATAAAATTTAAAAATGATAAGAACCAACGAAAGGTTGAAACAGACTGATTTTTCCAAGGCAATTTTGAAGTATTTTCAGGGCAGCTAAGTGAAACAATTTCAGGTTATTTTTGCGAAAATACATTTTAAATATAGGCACTTACTGCGAAACACCGAAAAATCATTTACGAAGACATTTTACGGATCCAATATCCAATATCCTGATTACGAGCTAGTATAAACCAGTGATTTCTTTGAGCTCGCTTCTTGATTGTAAGGTAGAGGTTCCAGATCTTCGGTGAACTTATGCGTAGTAAATCCCGCCACTCGACTGCTTTAGCTCTGGTAGACTCCAAGAGGAGTGGTGCGAGGATTGGTCAAGATTGTGGTTTGTAGTGTGCAGTATGTTAGGACTCAGCTGCTGCCGTGAATGGAGTTTGACCTAACCCCCGTTGGTCATTCGGTATAGTCATAAAAGTAGAGTAATAATAATGATATTAATAATAATAATAATGATAATAATAGGTTGTAGTGTAGATAATATAGGTTGAGATAAGTGAAATAATAAAGGTGAAATGATGAAGAAAGAAAGAAAAGATAGAGTAGTCGGTACAGTAGGAGAAGACAGGATGGGTCGTGGGGATTTAGCTTGTATGCTTATCCATTGACAATGTGGTTTCAAATTTTAAGAGGGTAAGCCATTGAGACACAAACCATGCATTTCTGCATGATTGTCCAGCTTCCGCTTAAAAGTCTCCACAGATGGAGCTGTAGTTACGGCCGCCGGTAAAGCGTTCCAGAGACGGCAAACTCGAAGCGAGAAGAAATGTGAACGCACTCGAGTCCTTGGTCTCTGGTGTGCTATCCTTAGCGGGTTACCTCGTGGAAGCCTATAATCACTTAATGGCAGGATGCTCTTATTAGGGTGGGCCTGGTCATTTAAGATCTTGTAGACGGTGATGAGGTCTCCCCTGTGACTACGGTAACTAAGTGTGAAAAGACTTAATTTCTTCAGTCTCTTCTCATATGATTTGTTGCGGAGGCCGATCACCCATTTTGTCGCTCGTCTCTGGACACTTTCTAGCATGTTAGCATCCCTTTTGAGTAGCGGAGGAGCAATGATATTATGCACCTCAAGGAGTGGCCTCACGTATGTCGTATACAACGTTAGGAATAGTTCAGGAGTAAGAGCTCCCAGCTGCCTATGCATAAAGTGTAAAGTGGTGTGGGCTTTGGTGACGTCCCTCGTGTAATTTCCACTGGTGTCTAGCTTTTCTGTTAAAATAAGGCCTAGATCGCGTTCTGATGGCACACAACTCAAGTTCTGGCCACCAAGGGTGTAATTTGCACTCTGTGACCTGCTGGAATGAAGTTGCACTACTTTGCACTTCTTTAAGTTGAAAGGCATTCCGTTAGCCAGAGCCCAGTCTCCTAGAGTTTGCAGGTCAGCCTGCAATCTGTCGGAGTCTTCCGACGAGTTTATTGCTCTCCAAATCTTTACGTCGTCAGCGTAAAGAAGCGCAGAGCAATTCAGTTGATAGGGCAGGTCATTGATAAAAATCAAAAACATCAACGGCCCTAAGATAGAACCCTGAGGAACCCCTGATGCCGAGGTGTGCCAGGATGATCGGATGCGGTTGACTTTGGTGCAGAATTCTCTCTCGCCTAAATAGTCTTCCAGCCATGCGAGAAGTGCTCCAGAAACACCCGCTTTGCTTATTTTGTGAAGGAGCAGACCATGGTGAACTGTGTCGAATGCTTTCGCAAAGTCGAGAAAGATCACATGGACTGGTACCTTTACATCCCAGGATAGTGTCCAATCGTTCCAAGCTAGTAGAAGATTCGTCACACAGGATCTTCCCCTCCTGAAACCGTGCTGTGCTTCATGGAGTAGGTTAGTCCCGTCGAAGTATTTTCTCATGTGGTCGTCAATGAGACTTTCCAATATCTTCGATATCACTGGGAGTAGCGCAACTGGTCTGTAACTGGTCGCGTTCTGCTGGTCACCACCCTTGAAGATAGGGGATAGGATGGCTGGTTTCCATTCACATGGAAGTTTCCCTACATCAAAGGAGTGTTGAAACAGATCGCTTAGGGGTTGGCAGAGACTTTCTGAACACTGCTTCAGGACGGATGGTCTTATGTCGTCGCAACCTGCAGACTTTCCCGAAGCCAACTTTCCCAATTTTACGAGTACCATAGCCGGGGTAATTTGAAATGTACCCAGCAGGTTTTCACACATTGGTCTTGCATTGTAATCTTGATGTTTTGTGGGGGTAAAATCCTCATTACTGTTCAGTTGCCTGTGAAAGGCTAGACTGAATGTCTCTGCCATTTCAAGACTAGTAAGAGATTTCCCATCAGAACCCACTAGATTGCAAGCTCCCTGGTTGGTCGGCTTTCTTTCAGACATAAACCTGTATAGGCTTTTGGGGTTCACGAGAAGCTTATTGGCGAGGTTTCTCTGAAATGTCCTTCTATCACTCCGGACTCGTATGTTACACCGATTCCTGAGTTCGAGGTACTCTTCATGTTAGGGTTGACTCTTCGATACTCGCCACGCAAACCAGGCTTTTCGCTTCGTCTGTAGAAGGCGTTGGGTTCCCCATTTTAGCCATGGACGTTGCTTTCTAGCTTTAGGTGTGACTAAGGAAACAGTGTCTGAGATCGCCTGGTGAATGATCTCCTTTACCACTCTCCAGTGTTCTTCTACTGTAAGCTCTGTCCAATTTTTTGGCCAATTTGCTTCAGACGCTGATAAATACTTGAGGTACGGCGTAGTGTTGATGTAGTTTCCAAATCACTTTAATAGTATTTACGAAAATATGTTATTCCTAAATTTCGACTATGCTAGGTTTGCTTAATTAAAACAAATTAGTGTAGGCTTCAAGATTAAATAAAGTGTGAGAAGTAGAAGATCTATTTTATCAGCTAACTCCTCAGATATCACAAGAATTTCTTCTTAACGGAACGATCTAGTGTAGGTTTACCTTATTTCAGAGTTCAGTACTTTTTTCCCTTGGTTCACTACTATGTGAATGTTGGCAACTCGAAACAATAGGAACCCAAACCGAAACGACGTACGAACGCACAAACGACCTTGAGAAACCAATCAGGTGACTCTGTTGTTTCTAGAATTAATTATGGATGCTCTACATCTCTACTGCGATTCCTAATCGCACTGCTGGTGTATTATTGCCTATTATCCAGCGCTTAGTGCTGCCCGGGACCACTATTCACACAGCTGAATGGAGTAGTTACGGTCAATTGTCGAATCTCGGGTATATTCATCATGTATTCAATCACACAGACGGTTTTCGCAATCCTTTGGATGGAACTCATACTAATTGCATCGGAAGTTTCTGTAGTCACCTGAAAAGAAGGATTAGATTCTTGAACGGATCAAGAAATCCAATGATATACAGTTATCTGGATGAGTTTATGTACAGAAGTTGGTTTAACATGAGTATAAAGACTCCTATGAGAAACTGGGGGCTTTTCTCTCAACATATACAAGAACTTAATCCTTTGTAACTATTTTTTAACATAGCTTTACTTTTATATGAACGATTTTATACAAGTATGCGCCGTTTTTTTGGAGCCTACTGATTGGTCGAAGTTGTCCTTAACAAAATCGTTTGTGCGTTCGTTGGTCGTTTCGGTTTGGGTTCCTGTTGTTTAGAGTTGCCTGAAAGTTAACTCAGTATTACTTTTTAAAAGAATAAAATAACAAGAATCCCCATAAATAGCTGGTAGAAAGTCATTGTACACTTCTTTGGTTTATATAAAAGTAAACTTGTTTATTTAATTCTCTGAGAGTTTCTGTCGTTGTGTTTTTAATTGTTTGTCACCGAATTTGAAGGATTCCCTAATAAGCTGCATGCCGTTAACTTTATTCGATAAAACGGATTTGGAGATCTATAAGGGAGTGGGTCAGTAAACGATTGGAAGTGAGTGAGTAAACAGGGGGGGTAAATCGGGAAAAACCTGAAAAGTAGGTGCAAATGAATGTGAACATTGAACGTTGCTTCATTGACCTTGACCGTCATTTTTTTAATTACAGCTTGATGCCACACCGTATTTTCAGTACAAGTATGACATTTTCAGCATGGATATCGGTGGCCCAAATTTCGCAGGCCGACCATAAATATCGGGTGTGCGTCGGCAGCGGATCGAACCGCGAACCATGTGCATGGTCGGCGAGAGTCCTAACCACTGTGCCACCGACGCACAACTCGAAGGCGCGAATGATTCAATCGTGCACAAGTAGGAAGAAGACAAAAGAATACGGATAAAAGTACAATACATTCCTTGTGAAACATTTGTTGGCCAAGTTAAACTTTAGACACCAACAACTACCAATCAGCGAACGACATCAGATTATCCAACGAGATTCACGAACGTAGTTCAATGTTGTATAGCGCTTGATTCATTTGAATGCGTGCGCCTACAAGGTTACGTTTGCAATTCAAGGAGGATAGTTTCTTTCAGTATTGCCTGGACTTAGGCTTGCTTCGAAAAGAAGAGAAGTTGTTCGTGTGATGGTGTAATGACTCTAAAAAGCTATGCTAGGTCAACTGATGGTTTTGTACATAATTGTGGAATATGCTGGAAGCGAGTTAGTATTATAGAGGGTAATATTTCGTAGTAACGTCTTTTGCTAGGTCCCATCTCTCCCTAACCCAGATTTTGTACATTCGCAATTACTGGGTGCTGAAACAGCCCGTGAGAGCCACTGCTGCCGAGACGGAGAACAGCCTCGTCTCAACAGTTCAGTGGTATACCAGCACTGCATAGGTTTATACGACACATCCTTCCGAAAAGGATTTGTTGAAGGAATAGCAGACAGGAAGGCGACTACTCTGGTACCTATTGTAAAGCGACTTGTGAAACCGGGATCAATTGTACATACCGACGAGTGGAAAGGCTATGATTCATCGTCATCCCTGGGATACATTCATCACAGAGTGAACCACTGCAGTGACTTCGTGTATCCAGTTACAGGGACTCATACAAATTTCATTGAAGGATTTTGGGGTCAATTGAAAAATAGAATAAGGGCTATAAATGGATCTCAAAAGGATCTCATTTATAGTAATTTAGATGAATATATGTATAGAATGTGGTGCGACTTCTCTATTGACGACAGTCCCATGCTGAAATGGGAAATGTTTCTCTCCTATGTGCAGAAAACATACCCATTGTAACTGTTTTATCATTTTTTATGCATTTTTCTATAAATATACGTTTCCGCTTATCATAAACGCCTCTTTCTTCCTTGATTTTATTAGTGGTGACTTCTGGCTCATAAGTTATTCGCATGAATACCAATAGTTCTCCTAGGAAGTGGGAGTTATCCGTACAGTATTTTAGAGGAAGGTATCAAGTTTAATATTCTTGCACTTCTTCCAACCCTCTTATATCAATGTGGTGTTATTCACCTAGTTTAACTGCCCATATCCTGACAGGTCTATAAGGATTTCGGCAACATTTCGCTTCCTGGCCATGAGTGTTGTGATACCAGCACCAGTCACGGCATTTTAGTGAATGTGACTTGGATTTAGGTCGGTCACGTGAGTTTCACCGTTGAGGAGAGTTCGGATGATGAAAGGAGGAATTACAAGGTATGTTTGACCTAAGCAGCTGCCGGATGGAGTTGCATAACTCTATCACTGCAGTATCCTTACTCGAAGTCTCTTTGGCAACTCAGCATATTTCAATAATTGACCGTTAGTTATTTTCAGAATTTTATCTGCAGAAACAGCTGAATCATCTATAATAACGCCCTGACGTATCAAAAGTACAGTCTCTACTGACTGTGGCAGTTTGGATGAGAAGAGTTCTCCGAAAAGTCCTTCATCTAACTGACTTTGGCCAATAACCTCTCTCATTCTTGTCAGCATGCTCATGGCTGACTAATCACCTAACTCAATGTTACGAAATAATTCGTCCAGACGCTGTTGATCAGTGAGAACGTTTTTACTGAGGAGGTTCGCTTTAAGCAATTCGCATCAGTAACTTACCTCTGGACTTGACATCTACACAGTTACGCACATGCTGAATTCCCGCGGTAGGGCGTGAACAACTGCAAGGAACTGTGAACGTTGATCAGTTATCCCATGCTCACTAAAATCAGACTCAGCTATCTGAAACCATGATTTAGCATTATCTAGCCATTACGGTACGAGCTGAATGGTTTTGACAGTTGAGCGAATACGAATAACCTTAGGAGTATGATAAAACATGACGAAATGCATATTGTTTGAAAATAGTACAAGGACAAATACAAAATGGAATGAACTCACCGGATTTATCTGTGTATTTACTATAGATGAAGTTCATGGTAGTGCTCACCAGCTAAGAGACTGACGGTTATGACGTTCACGGATAGTATGAAGTATACTAACGCAATATCTAATACCCACAACTTCTATAGCATTATTTCAGCAGAGGCCAAAAGCCAAGCAAAAGACACTATTTGATCGTCCAAATTACGAGACATATTTCGGGACCAAATCGGAGTGTGAGGTGATTGCTTAGCCAGTTACGGATCATGCCCGGATGCCTTTAGCTAAACAAGTCGACTTAAACAGTGAGGGTCAGTATCCTATGTTCAGTGATGATTGCTGTGGTCGATAATTTTGGGGAATTATTTACCGCTACATAAGCTTTAATTCGTACTTCGGTAACATTGTACGATAATTGCACCAATGAAGGAATGAGGCAGCTGGAAAGCAAACACATGTTGGAAAAATAACTTATTTGATTTATAATATCACTGAGATCGTGCCTGATGAGTCTGATAAAAATTGTTTGTTGAGTTACGAATCAGTGCAGGAAAAGATAATCTATGAGCTGTCTAGATTTCAAACATGCTTTTCTGATGAAAATCCAACAGGCTACCTTCACAGTTTGAAGTAGATTGAAGTTATTCTGAGTGATGAACTACATAACGACATAAGGCTAATGTACTTCTTCAGGCACTGTAGTGTTATTGTTGTCTGCAAGACACAATGATGTAAGTTCTTATCTACCAAGGATGGTTATGCTGAGGGAAGGGGCATATTACGTAAGAGGTTGGAAGGTCATACGTAATTTGTAAGTGTGTTTGACATTATCAGATGTTATGGGCTGCAGCTAAGAGATGATTTCAAGGACCTAACTTTATTTTTAGATAACCTGATGATTTTTGTTATCTCTGAATCCAATGAATAATTTGAATTTGTGTTCCGCTATTGAGATAATTGCAGTACAAATGCTATCTGCCATAACGACACCTACCGAAGCAATCATGAATTTTCTTCGCGATATGCCTAGGGGCTCTCCGCCGGCAGCTTTTCGTGTCTCGAGCACCAATAATTACTGTTTCCACTTGTCTCTCATTCAGTCTGGAACGGAGTAATAGCGACTCATTTAAGCAAGGATGTAGACCACAATACGTTGGCAATGCTAATAGCCGTACGACGACTAATCCTTACCTACACGAACAGTGGATGCTCCTCGCTCTGTTTCGCCCCATTCCTAGCTCAAGCCTCCCCATCGTATGTAGTTTTATTCAATGCTTACAGTTTCACTGCCACTCAGTCCCAGTATAAATGCAAAAGACTTTAAACAACTTCGGAAGCAAAGATGGATGACCTTAGGCATAATTAGTATAGTGCGTATTGACCAAGGCATGCGCGCGTTCCGGAAAAAGAGAATGGCATTTTTAAGTTGTGAAATAACTTCTGTTTTATTGTGTGAATCGCATTAAAGGTGTTTTGGTTTACTTTAAATGACTTGGTTAGTTGAAGGATTGTTTCTTGATCATTTCGGTGATTTCGTGCGTTTTTATTTCATTCTGTGTTTTGGTATATATATGAATGTTTATCTGTGTAATTTAACTAACTTACACCAACATAAGCCTCACCAATAACTGTGGACGACCGCACTGCCACTTTCCGGTGAATGACGGGATCTAGTGTGACAACTGCAACTTATGGTTTCATAAAGTTTGCACTGCCTTATTACTACGAGCCAATATGAAAAGTTGCAAGTCATAGTCTCCGTGGGTTTTCAAATTTTGCGGCAGCCCGTTGGTCTTTACCATCCAAGAGGCTGTGGGACTTCTTATGTCAAAGAAGTTGACAGAAATTCAGATGAGCAAAAAGCTAACATCTGAAATCGATGGCAGGAACAACGATTCTGGACGGAGTCAAAAGACCGCGACAGATATAAAGGAGACATATGTGCTCAAGAATCTGCTACGATAAGGAAAAAGTCCAGAAAATCCAAGACAGCAAGTAGTGGAGGAACCTGGTGAGACTACCGTGACAAATCACAGTGTCTGGTAAACCGACGACTTCTCGCTGCGACGAGAGCAAAGTGTAAGAGGTTAAATCCACTTAATTAGCGCTGGAAAGCAGGAAACCGAAAAACTATAGCAAAGAGAAGACAACTAGGTTTAGTAACGAAATCCCGACAGCTGTAAATGCCGACGCGATTTCAAAACTTTCGAACTCTAATCAGAGTATCATTATCTGGAACCTAGGGTATTAAAAGAAAGTAGATCCATCTGTACAACTTGCTGACGATGCCCAGGCAGTTAGCTCCATTATTCGTGAAATACTTCCCGATAACGCAAATGGAATCTACAACAGAAAGGTCATCAGATTTGGCAACCGAAATGCCTATGCAATGGAAAGTTCCCGACGACTACTGAAGATTGTGCTAGGGAACGAGGTGGAAATAGGCATTATTCTCAACAAAGCATTTAAGGTCAAGTGTAAAAAGCTGAGAAACAAGCCTGATTGGCCGTTGTATGACAGGATTTAGGATGAGAAGTCGTAGCGAAGTAGAAGGATCGATAAGAGAAGGGGCAAAGAAGGACATTAAAGCGTTGCGTTTTTGAGTGGGGAAATCTAGTAAATCTGTGTTGGCTAGATATACATTCATAAGTCCAATGAACACGTAAGTGTTTCAGTGTGTAGTAGGATTTTGTATAGTCTTACCATTAAGCTCTCTCAATTAGCAGTATTATCTGAAAGAGTGCGAACCGATGTTATTTTAATTGTAACAGAAGAAGGCAAGAGATTTCATAACTGACACTTTTACTGAGGAAAATCACACCATATTTATGCAATTTTCGCCAAATTTATGGTCTGATAGGTCAGCGGATAACAAACTATTCTGGTTGGTGGTTGACTTTCTGGCGGTTGAAACTTGAGATTATATCCTGACCACAACGCAAGCAAGATCCAGACTTCAGAAATAAATCCTTCTACTTCGGTAACCATTGGCTGAAAATGTTAATTTCAGTTTTTGCTACTCCCTGTCCGTCTGCATCTATACACTGCCGACAAATATTGTCAGTAGCGCGCGTTACACTATCACTCAGAAGTGGTTGTTAATGCACGTGGACTTACCTCCGCTCATACCTGGGTATATCTGCATTAGAGTACACGGACTAATTAGTCGGAAATGTGTCGGGGTTGCCCTACACATCCGGGATGACATGGGAATTGGATCAACGTTGTCGAAAACTCACAAAAGCGGCACTGATGAATCAGCAAGCTGTGTAATTAACTTGAACAAGGGCGCCATGACAATTGTGGTTATTTATAGGAGTCCTGCCAGCCAAGCTGACGATTCCGTACTAAATCACCTCAGGAAGTAGAGTGGTGGAAATAGGTTTCTTATAGTAGGTGACTTTAATGCCCCACATATAAATTGGGAGGAATTAACACCAGCTACCTTGTTCACTTGTTTCAACAGGGAACTCATACTGACAGTGCCTAAATGCGCACTTGTGTGGCATATCGATGCACCAACACGATACCACCAAAAAAATGATCCATTCACTCTAGGCTTGGTGCTAACATATCAGAACGAGGACGTTGGTGACATTAGGTGCCTGGCGCCGATACGCAGTAGTGACCATACAGTTGTCAGTTTTACGTTTAGGATTCACGCTATCATAAATTGTTCAACAGCTGCTCGTCCAAACATATGGAAAGAGAATATGCCAGCAATCCGAAATGCAGCAACCCTAGCTGATTGGTCATTTGTTGCGAATCAGACTGTCGGGGAATCTTGGGTGGGATTTAGGAACACCCTGGATTACGTCACTGCACTTTTTTTACTTTGGTTTTTGACTTGGGAACTATTGTATAAACTACCTTGGATTAGTAATGAAATGAGGAGGTTATTAAAACAGCGAAAATACTTGTGGGACCATTCTACTTTGACAGGGAGGGCGGGGTTCCACGTGGACTACCGCAAAGTCAAAAACCTTGTAGGTACATGACTGACAAAAGTCTTATAGAGGATGAGAGACAGCTAGCACTGAATTGTGTTCATTATCCAAAAAGACTGTACTCGTATGCCAAACGTAGGACTAAAACTAGCGGTGGTATACCGTCCCTCATAAGCAGTACTGGATAGGCGGCCGAGTTGAACGAAACAAAAGATGAAAAGCTCCCGGAATACTTTTATAACGTCTTTTCGTCAGAGCGTACCACCCATGGATATAGAGAGGTTGCTGCCATAGCCATTAAAGTGGCCTCAATCGTGGTTAAAGAAACAGGGGTTCTCAAACTACTGTTAACACTAGGCCACGTAAATCACACGGGCCCGAAATACTTCACCCTAGAATGTTAATCTCATTGGGGGATATCATATTCATTCCACCTACAAAGATTTTTTAGATGTCTCTGACCCAGACTAGGCTACTCAAGGACTAGGATGATGCAACCATAAGCCCCATCTTCAAAGAAGGGAACAGGCAGTTGTTACCTTGCTACGGGCCGGTAAGTCTGACAGTCACAGCAGCAGAGAAAAACTCAGAGTCGATCAGCTCTTGGCCCACATCGAAAATCCTGGCTTACTGGCGTGGAACACCATTAATTTCGAACGAGACCACCCTATCTGACAAACCTATTATTAGCTGAGGAATATGTGATCGTAGCCAGGGGTAGAAAACTTCTATTGAAACTGGCGTAGGCGGAAACCGGTATGAGCTCTAATCCGTGACATTCCAAAAAATAAAAATGGGCGTAGAATGGAAGCGTAAAACGAGACAGCGAAGAAGTGTAGGGGACTGTCTAGCGAGCTCAATAACATAACAAATATGCGAATAAAAATACAAGTCAGTGAGATGATAGTGTAACAGTATATTATCAAAAATACAGCAATGCGTTATATTAATTAAAAGATTACTTGGATATACTGTTAAAGTCCACTGCTACAAATTATTAATATAATCCACAGAAGCGTTCACTGTTGGAATCGTGTCTACTGGTAGAAGCTGTATGTCAGTTGTAGAGTTATCTTTGGATAAGGATAATAAGTTCCTGTAATACAGCCAAAGCATACAACACTATTTGAGTGGAGCAGGTAGACAGTAATGGCCAGTGAGAAGACGAAACTACCAACAGTACACTGTATTTCGGTTTGTACTCGGAGATTACCTGTATTTAAACATGAATCGTTTTAAACCAAAGTCAGATACAGTGTCTCTAATTTCAACATCTGACAAAATGTGTACAATAATATCTTTACGTACTCTACAGAAGTATTCTGGGAGGACCGTGAGTATCCTAGAATATCTCACAACGCATACCGCAGGTCAAAGACTGACATAGCTCATTTTCTAAAATACATATCTTTTCCACCGTTACATCTCAAATGTTGAGTGTATCTCTTTCCTTAGTGTCTTAGGAAGAGAGTGATTTTGTACGTCGTTTATCCGGCTCCACTGATTGCATAATCCATAGCCTTCTTGTTATCTCCTCCAGGTAGAAGAAAGGCACTTGGATAAAGTGGACTTATCCACTGTGCTAAGGCACAGGAGCAAAAAGACCAACGTCTTCTAGTTACTTCTCTGTACCACTGTCTGGTAGATATGTCACGGAGTGACACTGTATTGTTCCCTGGTGATGCTTTGTACGCAATGTATCGGTCATAATCATATCATTTGACTGGATTTTGGGAAACAAATACATTCGTGAACATTCTGGATTATTAAAGTTCATGGTAGTAATATCTAATGTTCTTAATCCAGGTGCTGATAATAAGGAATGCGAAATATCATCGATATATAATAAGTTCTGGACAGACACAAAAGCCATGGATGATACTTTTCATGTGAATATCTGTCTTGTAAAACAATTTTCATTTTCGAAATGCTGAGTGGCTGAGATGAGGCAATTAAGAGACTTATCTGCAGAAGCCTTAAAACTGTTACTTCTCTAAAGTCAAGTGAATGTTTTATTTTTCTAACGTAAAATGGTGTAGCTATCCCTTCCAACATTTCTTATTTTCCCATCTCATCTAGGCAAAGCCCTAACTTAATATGATCCAAGTTTGCTTTTGATGCCAAAGGCGATCCTCCATAGAATCTATGAAGAACCGACAAAAATTTTTTTTTGTGCAATAGTATCTCACTACTCGTTAAGTAACGGACACCATAGTAAATAAGTCAGCTGTCTTGGTGAATTTACCATTCCATTTATATCCTTAGGTGGCAGTCCCTTAAATATATTTTACTGGGGATTATTGTCCATCTATACGGAGATTAAAATATTCAAAATGCCCGGCCGTAAAGATTTGTTGCAAAAAATGATTTGACGTTGTTCAAAGAAACGGTAAGTAAGTTGTTAATTCAGCCTAGGAAGTCTACGAAAATCGACTCATTACTCAGTAAGTTCGAATAAGATAGAAATCTTATGAAGAGCAAACAAGACATACTACCTAATTCGCTTAGATTTAGTTTCCCTGTATTCCTTTATCATTAATCTACGACTGACATCCTCCGTTTTTAATAAAAGGTCTAATGAGTTAACCTGGCGTTTACAAGACCTGTTTTTTGAACCCCCACTTTGACTAAGCCATTTTAGCCCTTTTTTGCACTTTTTAAATTCTTCACATCTTCAAAACCACTTGGAATTCCAAACAGATATATAATTTAATCCCTGTAATAAATGTAACCGATGAACACATCGGTTAACGGGATTATTTCAAGCATGAATTAGAGCTAAGGACGGTGTCAGTAATGTACATCTTGCCGTAAGATAGAGCTGCTAAGTCACCACATTTTACCACTTTTTAATAAAATATTGTAAAATCACGGGATATATATCCAATATTAGATCATTTTAAACAGTTTGAAACGCCTAACCCATTCGGCTTTGTTTAAACGTTTGAAGTTGTAGGTCAATACCTTGGTGATGAGCTTTCGGTTGACAGTTCGACTTTGATTTTTTTTCACAAATGTGTCGCTTATATAGTTTGCCATCTTTCTCCCAACTTTTTTTCAGCCCTTGCCCAATATGAATAAAATATTTTGTCATTTATAGGTGTTTGGTATATTTTATGATATATGTTTTGTTTCGGAATATAAGAACAGAATAAGCGCAATTTTTTGCAGAAGATAACGTTGCATGTGGTTTTGTCGCTACTTTGTTTTTAAAACACATGGGGTTAAGATTATTTTAATCATTCAAGAAACAATTGATGGTTTCGAAATAAAATCTAAGGGACACATGAGAAGTATGGAGGAGGTTAATATTTGCACTGATCAGTGTAAGCAATCTGGGAAAATGCAACATAATCGTCTCCTCCAGAGCCAAGATGTAACACTTACGTTGCCTATGATAGCTACATCAATAATTTATAAGGGTTGACTCCTACGAGGTAAATTTTCTCACATATAACTGTAGATAGAACATATGTATTAGTTTTATGTAATTTTTGCATAAAATGGTGATATTTGTCTCTAAGATCAAAGTGAAAAATAACAAGTGGGAGAATATTGAAGTTTCCCACGGCTTCTTCAAGATATAAACTTATTTTTATGTTTGTGTCAGTCTTTTGCACCAATAGGTGATGATCAATACAGTATATAAGAATACTGAGGTAGTGTAATTTTTTATTCCTTCACTTTCCCACTGGAACATAGGGCTTCAAGCTAGAGGCTTGAAGTTTCTGTAGCAGTGTTTATTTTTTACAGTATGCAGTTGCTAGCCTCGTGTCCAACCTTTCAGATTTCAGATTTATTTGTTGAGGATAGAAGGCTTGGAGCCTGTGTTAATCCTCTTCTAGAAAATTTCTGCGGTTGTCCAAACTCTTCTTGAACGAATCAGTTGAGGTTGGAGACATTACTTCTTCTGGGAGTCGGTCGGTTCCAAGAGTTTATGACTCGGTGTGAGAACCAGTACTCAACAGCAATATGATTTCTCTTTGGCCTTTGAACTCTCCTGCTATGTCCTCTAAGGTGTTCCGACCTGGTGGGAAGGAAAAGGTAGAATAGGTCAGGTCCGTAGTCATTATTTAAAATTATTTAAGCATTGTGATTAAATCTCCTCTCTGCCTGCTACGGTATGATAGGGAGAAGAGATTTAAACTGTCTAGTCTTTCCTCGCATGATAAATTAGTCATTCCGAGAACCATACGTGTTGCCTTCCTTTGAACCCTTTCTAGAATGTGTGAGTCCCCTTTTAGACAAGGGCTGGCGGCCTGGATGCAGTTTTCCAGTCTTGACATCACCAGAGATGTATATAAGGAGGTGAACATATCTCTGGTGATTCTAGTGAAGGCTCTGAGAATTGCTCATAAGGATTTGAAACTACGTGCAGCCACCGCGCGACAGTGTGCTGTAGTTTTTAAGTCGTCGCTAACTATGACACCTAAGTCCAAGTGAGTCTGAACTGATGGAAGTTTCCTCCTTACCAGCATTTTGTATTACTGGCTTCGCGAGATAAAGGGGTGCGTTGGCCGAGGATCAAACCCCGGGCCATGTGCATGGTCGGCGAGGGTCCTAGCCGCGGTGCAACCGACGCACAGGAGTAGCGTATACACAAATATAATAATTCGTCCGAATTATGTCATAGGTAACCTATACAGAACCAAAGCTGCTTGATCATTTCACCATCTATTTATGTTGAATTCGCAAATAATTTAAAAATGCCTACTGACCTGTTGTCCTCTTAGATAAATACCTGACTCCACCTTAATATGTCAAACCTATTATTAATGCCATATGGAATCGTTTTTATCTTGGATTTCTCACTTTCAGTTGCTTATGAAGTTTATTTTAGATCTTACTACTCTAATAAAACTTGTCGAATGTAAGGAGTTACGTAACCTATTCTTTTCAAATAGATGCATTTATCGGACGACTTTTAAGTTATTAAAGCTGCTTAATGAAAGCCCGATATACTACTGTTTGGAACAAATGCAACCTGATTTGTAGTTATTTACGTTTTCTAAACCAATAGCTCTAAATATCACTTACTAATGGGCAATTAGACTTTAGCATAACTAGTGCTTTCACCAGAAGAGTGAACTTCAAATATGAAAGGTCCCACGTGTATCTTGTTCCTTTCAAAGTCCAGCCAATTAGTTCAGTACGCTTCACTGAATTATCTTGAACCTCAAACTCTATATATATCAGCATTGAATAATAAATTTTTACCATAATTTTTCACTGGAAGCCTACAGCCTTTGTTCCAAGTTTTAGGACTCAAATTATCATGTGTTGACCTGTCTGTATAAAAAGTTCTCATTAATCACTTTTGACAGCTGAGTGGAAATGTTTTTGAAACTTTTTCAAACCTCTCTTTACAATACTGAGTTAATCACCAGTAACATTTGATCACATTTTCCCTGAAGGTACTACACTAATTGATTTTTACCCTTAGTCATATGTTGTGTTCTCCGAGAGAGAGAGTCGGTTTGGTTATATTTATCCCTTCAGTGGCTTATGGCGAGTTGTCATCTGAAGTGGTGACGACTAGTGGCGTCCGTCAAGGATGACCATTATCCTCATTCCTATTCAACTTCATCATAGACGTACTAATGGACTTAACCCTAACACACTTCAGCGACTCAGGGATTGACTTGTTACAAGGGAATAATCTCGCCGACTTAGAATATGCGGACGATATAGACCTTCTAGGCGAGGACGCTGACAAAATGCAGACACGGTCTCCTGAACACCTTGAGCAAAAGTCTTCGTATGTTTAGCATGCGATTCACCCCTGTAAAATGTAAGATGATGCTGCAGGATTGGACTTCACCGACCTCTAGATTAGAAATAAGAAGTGAAGTGGTAGAGCACGTTGACCGCTGTGAGACCTAGCCATTGAGAGCGGAAGACATGAAAAGATTAGCTGTCTTTGATCATAGGTGTCTGCGTTCTATCTCCCGTGTGAAGTGGTATGATAAAGTGAGCAATATTGAGGTTAGGCGTCGAGTGCTTGGTAAGGAGAGGAAATCAATTGACGAGGCTGTGAAATTACATCGACTGAAATGGTTAGGACATGTGCTACGTATGCCTTGTCATCGCCTTCCACGACGGGCAATGTTAGCTGATATAGGGCCAGGCTGGAAAAGAGTTAGCTAGCATCGGTCAAACCAAAACATGGCTTCAGCGGCCAATGAAATCTACAACAGTTAGTCTAAGCCACGTAGGAAGATGTAGACTTCCTGGTTGGGGTCCTCGGGACGGTAAAAACCAATGAAGGTTGGAAACAATTGGTGGCATGGCTCAAAGTGATCGTTCTCAGTGGCACAGATGCATCCACTCCTTGTGACTTATGACTTCCAATGAAACTATATTGTTCTTCGTTATTACTATTCCTTTGTCTCACACCTATGTTTACTGTCTCTACTATGCATTTCATTTTTACTTTCTTTTCTTGCTTTGTGTGGTACATGGAGTATGGCGACTTGAACCACCGCACATATGTGCAAAGTTCTATGTCGAAAACCAACCGACCAACCAGTGGCCAGTTTCATTTTAACAGCTAAATTTTTTGCAGTAAAATAACACCTTCCTATTGAAAAATGGTTAAGTGGCTCGCTGCATTCGCCTTCTTCATGATCTTTAGCGGTGCTGGAGAGGGCTACCAACCTACCTAACTGTCACAATCATTTGAACTAAGCAGCTTCATGATGTTGTTTTGGTTGCCTTTGAGCTATTTTGTGACATTTCACATCCTAGACGAGATTGTAACTGACTACAATTGATCGACTTGCTGACCATATATTTTACAAATTGACTTCGTACGCTTCAGTTATTCAAAAACATTGTTCCCTATAGAAGTAGTTGTAACATTCACTTTTTTGCCTTCCATTTTTTTAGCTTTCCTAATGTCAGGCGTACATAAAAAGAGTCAGCCAATACGCAAGAGTGCACTGGTCTTAGGCAGAAGAGTATCAAGTTCGTTTTCAAAACGATCAGATACAGAAAAACGACCTTCAAGACCAACAATCCGACTGATCGATGAACATGGAACAGATTTAACTCCACTGCCATTGTTGAATGAAGAAAAGCGAATTCGTGAAGAAAAAGATATTGTAAGTTATTTCCTTTTCAACAATAACAATAATAATCGCCTAAATTGTTGCTTTCAAAACAAGCAATTAAGGTTAATAAAGCAGGATGATTTAATGATGGATTCATCAAATTTCGGTAGAACTCGTCCGTCAGCTGCACAGCACTCTACATACACGGATATATACATATATACTTTTGAAATTACATTGGGAGATATAAGACTGATAAGTAAACAAACTACATTGAATTAGTCATGCAGAAAGACAGGTGCGAATGTTTTCTAGCTCATGTTCAAATAGATATGTAACACATAGAAGCAACAGGCACCACCAGTGAAGGAAGACGATGAAAATGCGAAAGGAACGTCTCTATTTCCAGCACGCAGGGTTCGAAATACCTGGAAACAAGCTAATTATCGTCCTTTATAACTAGGTTTGACATACGGTCTTCTTCTTGCTTTAACACGGCCACGCCCGCGTTCCTTTCTGAAAAAAAGAAAATAGAAAACTCATTTAGTGGCATCATGCTAGTTTTTATAGCATTGCAGACAAGATAATAATAATAATAGTAATAATAATGACAATAATTAAAATAAGAGGTAGAATAATAGGTAAGACGTATTACCATGGTAAATTCAGAATCCCAACCACCTCCTTTTGTACACAGACACCTGGTTTATAAAGTCGGATTGCACAATACTCCTCCTCAATTGCAAGCATCTTCTTGTTTCTTTGTCTGCTGACAACAGTGGAAATGACTTGACCGCATCGATATCATGTCCATAGTCCACAAGATTTTGATTGTTATTGAGGTTTTTATGGCATTTTGCGCATTCAACTGTTTTCGACCATTTTGGCAAATGTTCCATCATGCGAGTAGATAATCGCCTTTCCTCAAGAATTGAAAACATTTATTTCCCGATACGAATTTAAAACAAGCAATAAAGGTTAATAAAGTAGAATTTAATGAATTCATCAAATTTCGGTAGAACTACCATGGTAATACGTTTTACTTATTATTCTACCTATTATTATTATTACTATTATTATTATTCTTGATTCATTTGAAACTATCCATAATCAGTAGGATAATCTTAAACCACTTCAACAATATTATTATTATTGTTGTTATTACAACTATTACTATTGACATCCCTCTGGTTGCAATTCTTGGTATATTCTCTAATGACTAATTGTTTATCTAAGTGATGTAATTGAAGCGTAATGCAATTTATCTTAATTTTGATCTCCCATACTCTCTCCCTCTGTCCTTATCTAATTGAACATGACCTGGAAAAGCATTCGCGCCTGTCTTTCTGCATGACTGATTCAATGTAGTTTGTTTACTTATCAGTCTTATATCTCCCAATGTAATTTCAAGAGTATATATATATCCGTGTATGTAGAGTGCTGTGCAGCTGCCGAAATTTGATGAATCCATCATTAAATCATCCTGCTTTATTAACCTTAATTGCTTGTTTTAAATCGCCTTTCTGTACGACCTATGTATTTACTTCCTCCTCAAACACACTCATCAAATTGATATAGGCATTTTGAATGAATTTATTAAATCCTGCTTTATTATTATTCTTTCCTTTAATTTCTAGAGGAATATAGGGCTTCAGCCGTGCGTCTCCATTGCGTTCGGTTCTCTGCTAGAGTCTTCGCCTGGCTCCAAGTCTGCCCACATGCTTTCATCTCTTCTTCTCATGACCTCCTCCAAGTCACCCTCACCCTCGCACTGACGACCAACTCACCGCTTCCCCTTCGGGTTCCACTCGAACAATGGCTTGTCTAGTGATGTCACTCACTTGATGGTTTGTTTTCTCAGAGTATGGCCAATCCAATCCACCTCCATTTCTTCCTTCCTATTTGTTTCACAATCGGTTCCTGTTGTGTTGGTTCGCTTATTGCCAGAGATCCCTGTTGCTGATCTTTTCTGGCCATCTGATCTTGAGTGGTATTGAGCGAAGACAACTGTTAATGAAGGTCTGTAGTTTGTTTGAGGTGCTGTCTTTGATACACTGGCCAAGTCTCTGATCCGTATAGTGAGTAGCACTGACTGACTTTACATTGGAGTTGAAAATCAGGATCTCATTTTTGATGCTCAGTGCTGTTGACCTCCACACAGACTTGAGAGTAGTGAAAGCTTGTATTGCCTTCCCGGTCCTCACTGCTTTGATATCCTCGTGAGTTCCGTCTGCCTGTAGTTGAAACGATGCTTCCCAGGAAGGTAAAACCGGTTGTTTCTTTCAGGTTCCTCCCATTTATACTGATTGTTGTCTGTTGTTGTTGTTGTTGCTTTATTAACTTTTATTGTTTGTTGTTTGTTTTTTTAAAATTCAAGAGTACAGAAGCTTCACAAGCATCAATTCATAGTGGGAGTAGCCTTCATATTACAAACCCGTTTACCTTTACACGATCATTTGTCAGTGGGTCAAGTCCAACCGGGGAATCACATTCTGAGACTAGCGAAGAAGCCGATCGTTATCGAATATACACTGGTAATTTACGAATTTTTTTGTTTTCAGGAAAAATTCAGAATCTAATGTTTTGTTTTTTGTTGTTGTTGTTGAAGAAATCAGTAAATTTTCTATAGTTTGGTTTGTCAGGGTTAGTTATGTTTTTACGAGTTGATCACGGATTCAAATGAGTTAGAGAAGCATTGAAAACCAGCCACAGGGAGTACTGGACAGCTGCTGTTTCATCAGCCTAGTTTGGGAATCATCGACAGTACACACCCACTAGGATTTGAATCCAGGATCTTACGGTTACAAGGTAAGCTACCATTCGGCCAATGGGACCCGACCCGATTCAACGGACAGTGCATGATTTCTAACTTCTAACAATTCGGGATTTAGCTCGACCCCAACCAGTGTCGTCGGTGGGACATCCATCCTCACACATGACATCTAGATGGACCTAACTGGTCACTAACTGTCACTAGAACTGACTCCAGGAAACTCCTTACTGTAGCAAGTCACTCACTAGCGAGCATCAGATCAATTTTCTATAGTTTGGTTTGTAAGGGTTAGTTATGTTTTGTTTTTACGAGTTGATCATGGATTGATATCAGTTAGAGAAGCATTGAAAACCAGCCACAGGGAGTACTGGATAGCCAGCTGTTTCATCAGCCTAGTTTGGGAATCATAGGCGTTAAATCGGCTCCCAGTGGCTGAATGGTATACGAGCCAGCTAGCCTTGTAACCAGAAGGTCCTGGGTTCGAACCCTCTGTGGTTCGTGCGTACTGTCGATGGTTCCCAAACTAGGCTGATGGAACAGCTGGTTGTCCAGTACTCCCTGTGGCTGGTTTTCAATGCTTCTCTAACTGGTATCAATCCGTGATCAACTCGTAAACATCAGTAAATTATTCGGAGATGTGGAATCATATTTTCAGAAGAAGAGACACGGAACAAAGATTACTATTTTCGATAAATTCATCATCAGTTTCTACAATTATATATACATTATAATGAATGAATGAATTAGTCTTATGAACGACATTAATGTTGCTGTTTAAATAACATCAAATCAATAATATTGCTAGATTACAGCTGAACAGCATCAACATAAAATAAACTGAATGTCAGGAGAATTAGGAAAGGTAATAGTACAAATTCATGAGTTTATAGTCTCTACTGAGGGCCAGGGCAGTAGTAGGGTCTGGACTTGTTTCTTTTGGATACAGAGCACTGGTTGTTTGAGGCGAATTGCAATAGCCTCTGCTGTTTGCAGCATGCGATGCTTCGACGATTTTGGTAGTTTGTTAGGCACCCGGTATATTTTAGAGAAGGATTCTTCTACGCCGGCTTTGTGACCGGTTTACACCAGATGGTCTAATATCGAGCTGTTAATAGTTTTAACTACACCTTTACTTAGCCACAGTGGGATATGTTCTCGAGCACGAAAAATCAAGTTCCTAGAGCAACAACGGCCGATATAACTCGCTCCACAACAAGCGCAGTTGAATTGATAAATACAATTTGAAGTGGCCAGTCTAGGTACTTCATCTTAAAGTCGAGGTAGCACCATCGGTCGTGTAGAGAATAAGACGTGTAGTTCGCCGCAAGCATTAAAAGTTCTTTGAATTGATCATATTTGTTTAACTCCCTTAAATATGGTATTTTTCGTATGTAGATATTTTTTTATACAATTAGAGAAACCATGCAATCTCTCATACGCAGAAATCACAATGTGACTATTTAAAAATTGCGATGTAGGTATTAGGCAATTCATACAATATTTATCGATATCTACCACGAATAGTAAGACAAAAACAGATATTGAACGAGGTGGTGATGGGCTCCCTATTGCGTCCCATTTTGACTGATTTCTTTCTAAGTAAGCTAGAAAATAGACCTATGAACAACCACCTTATCAGTAAGCTCTCATATTATTGCGGTATGTCGATGATACCCTCATTCTTTGTGATATAATGATTCGGATAGTGGAGTACAATAATTACTGAATTCAATGAAGTACATCACCCGCTATGAAATTCACATGCGAAGAGGAATCCCAAGAGAGAATTAACCGCCTTGCTGGATGTCTTCCTTAAAAGAAAACCATATGGTAGCATAAAAAGAAATTTGCATCGACAAAAGTACTTGGGCAGGACAATATACACACATTTTCACAGCTTCGTTCCTATCAAGTACAAAAGAAATTTAGTGAAGACCCTCACTCGGCCACAGAGTTAGTTAGAGCTATATGCTCAGAAGAAGTAATTGAAGATGAATTAGACATTGTATATGATACTTTGATTGATCGAAAATAGCTATCCCGACAAACTTATCAAGAAACACATGACAAAGAAAGCGCCGGAAAAGGACTGACTACTAAGTATTTGTAAACAAGAAGCCACTTTATATACGACTGCAATTCAAGGGCGATCGATATACCAAGTGAGATAATTACGAAGAAATTAAGAAAATCAGTTCAAAGAACTTTTATTGCTGGTGGCGAACTACACATCTTATGCTCTACACGACCGATGGTGCTACCTCGACTGAAAGATGAAGTACCTAGTCTAGCTGACCACCTGGAATTGTATCTACCAATTCAACTGCTACTGGGCTTGTGGTGGAGCGAGTTATATCGGCCGGTGCTCTAGGAACTTGATTTTTCGTGCTCTCTCACTAGAGAGCATCTCCCACTATGGCTAAGTAAAGGTGTAGTGAAAACCATCATCAACAGTTCGATATTGGACCATCTGGTGCAAACCGGCCACAAAGCCAGCCAGTCAGCCAGCGTGGAAGAATCCTTCTCTATCATCATCTACTGGGTGCCTAATAAATTGACAAAATCATCATCGAAACACCGCATGCTCCAAACACCAGAGGTTATTGCAATTCGCCTCAAACAACCAGTGCTCTGTGTGTGGAGAAGAAGCAAGTCCAGCCAGGTAGCCACTACTACTGCCCTGACTGGCCTTCAGTGGGTGGAGACTATAAATTCACGAATTTGTAATATTATCTTTCCTAATTTCTCTGTCTGACATTCAGTGTGTTATGTTGATGCAATTGAACTGTAATCCATTGGTATTATTATTATTATTGATTCAATGTTTTTTAAACAGCAACATTCATGTTGTTGTTCATAACACTAATTTATTCTTTCATTCATTCACTATAATGGATGGATATATAACTGTAGAGCCTGATGATGATGATGAAGGGGTTATCGAAAAGAGTATTTATTGACCTATCTAAATATGACTGGTCCATTCTTTTGAGAACTTAAAAATGCTTATTTATTTATTCCTTTAAGAGGTGAAGACACTTGTTCAACCACAACGGGAGATATTAACTGAAACCGATTTGAACAAGCTTGTTGACGTTATCATAACAGAAACTGAAACATTCTGGATATTTGATCAACCGCCAAAATTTGTTTCACAAGATTCCAGTGAAGCTGCTGATCAAATAAAACGCAATGAAATTTATAAAGCAGTTGAGTAGATTTCGTTTTTTTGTTTTTTCTATCGCTTACATCTGTTGTTTTTGTTTTTTTCATCTGTAGTGTGTGGTACTTTGTGAATAGTGGAATGAGAGGGGAAAGTTTCCAGCACAGAGGTAAACATCAGAGATGATTTGGCCTTATTTAAGGTAGCCCATTTTGGGCATTGTGATCAAGGTTTTTAACAAGTAAGACTGAAGATGAGAGTCAGGCATACTTCAGAATCCATTGAGTTTGTAGACGTATATGTATGTATCAACAGCCTGATAGCTAAATCCCTGAAAACACCTACTCTTGCACATCACTAACTGCATTATCCATTAGTATTGTGAATTTTTATAGATGCATAGAAAAGTTTAGAACAGGAGTAAGACAAGCTGGTTGCCTACTATCGCCAATGATTTTCCTGATTGCAGTAGACTGGATAATGCGACAGACAGCGGGCTGGTCAATGAGGAAACAGGCATAAAATGGACTCACACAAAAAATTTGGAGGGTCTGGACTTCACCGATGATATATGTCTGATTTCCCACAAACTGGAAGATATGCAAGCGAAAAGCAACGAGTTGGCAGAAGAAGCATCCAGAGAAGATAGGACTTCAGGTGAACCTAGAGAAAACAGAGGTGATGAAGATTCCTGGACAAGAACAACAACAACAGACAACGATCAGCATAAATGGGAGGAACCTGAAAGAAACAACCTCCTTGACCAACCGACCTGGGAAGCATCGTTTCAACTACAGGCAGACGGAACTCACGAGGATATCAAAGCAAGAATCGGAAAAGCAAGACAAGCTTTCACTACTCTCAAGTCTATGTGGAGGTCAACAGTACTCATCATCAAAAATAAGATCCTGATTTTCAGCTGCAATGTGAAGTCATTCAGTGCTACTCACTATACGGATCAGAGACTTGGCCAGCGCGTCATAAAGAGCACCTCAAACAAACTACAGACCTTCATTAACAGTTGACTTCCCTCAATCACTCAAGATCAGATGGCCAGAAAAGATCAGCAACAGGGATCTCTGGCAATTAGCGAACCAACACAGCAGGAACCGATTGTGAAACAAATAGGCAGAAGGAAATAGAGGTGGATTGGCCATACTCTGAGGAAACCATCAAGTGACATCACTAGACAAGCCATTGCTCTAGTGGAACCCGACGGAATAGAAAGCGGCGAGTTGGTCGTCAGTGCGAGGGTGAGGGTGACTTGGAGGAGGTCATGTGAAGAGGAGGTGAAAACGTGTGGGCAGACTTGGAGCCAAGTAAAGACTCTAGCAGAGAACCGAACGCAATGGAGACTCACGGCTGAAGCCCTATGTTCGTCTAGGAATTAAAGGAAACAATAATAACAATAGACAAGTTGTGTTTTTGAGTTTGTCGCTTTTCATCCTCATCAACAGTGATGTCATGCATTAGTTACCACTGTTTTTGCTAGGATAGTCTGTTTACTTTCTGGCTTAAAATGGCTGATAGTATATGTGTAAAACTTGGGCAATGCGGTGGTGGTAGTAAGTAATTCCATATCAGTTTGTTTATTAGATGGATATATCACGCAGTCAGTGAGTGAAACAGTATTAGAGTATTTACTGGATGACAAAGGTGTTTCGAACACAATTCATCATTATTGCTGTTCATAATCATAGAATTTTCCAGATGTTCAGCTGGACAGGTGTTGAATCATTCCTATTACAAGTGTTTTCAGTTGGTTCCATAAATAAAGCTTCCTGTTACATTAGATGATGACAACACCAACAATAAGGAATCGAAATCATCAGTAGTAATTCCATACAAAGAGGGAACCTCGGAAACCACCTTCCGCAGAATTCTTAACAAAGCGGGCAGGAATAAAAGTGGCTGGAATTCAAACCAACCACAAACTCAATTAGAAACATGCTTTGTCGGTTAAAGGATCAATTCTGTGGGGTCTCTAAAACAAAACAATTTAGTTTATCTAATACCCTGCCTGCGAGGATTTTCAGGTCAAATACATAGATGGGTCAAAGTAGTAGAACAGGGGCAGTCAGTGAGACAGACTAACCAAGCATAAAAACCTAGCAGGAAAATCTAGATTAGTTGACCCGAATAAGATAAGATATCTAGAGAATAGTTCAGCAGCTATCACAAGCACTACATGCAATTACACACAACCATACAATAGGCTGGATGGGATAAGATGACAGTTTTGAAATCGAATACAACTAACAGGGTGGCGAGTGGGGAAGATTGATAACAGAAGCTTTGTTTATCGAATGAACTGAGAGAGAATACGTGTAACAGGAGTGATCCAACATCTGTTGAACACCAGATATCTGGAAAATTCTACTACCCCAATGACGACGACAAATAGGAGAGAACAAAGAAAACTATCAGACTCAAGTTTCGAAGTCAAGTGTGATTATAATAATTGGTGATGTGTATGATTATGAACAGCAATAATGATGAATTGTGTTCGAAACAACTTTGTCACCCAGTAAATACTAATACTGTTTCACTCACTGACTGACTGCGTGATACATCTAATAAACAAACTAATATGGAATTAAAATGTCTGTCATTTTTTACTGACAAATGAACATGACTGCGGTATTACTGTAAGTGAATGTTGCATCAAAAACCGTTGAATCCACTTATTTCTGTCGTGATGTGGATTAAATACTTTTCATATAAACGTAAACACTTTTTTCTCTCATTACATTGAGTGGAATAACTAAAAATTTAAATCTTATTAAAAAGAAAACTCCTGCAGGCCAAATTTACAAAAATACAAGAGTAGAAATTTAGACTATTGAAGAGTTGAAGAATTTGTTGAAGAGGGAATTCTGTGAGCACAAAACATCTAGGCACACTTTAATAATTCCCATTTATAAATTTGAACAAAGAAAGAAGAAGAAACATTATTGGCGCGCAGAATAATCTGGATCCATTTTGATTTCGTCGGTTCTCATCAGCAGCTGATGCGTACAACCTGGATTCTTTATTAAAAAAAGAAATAAAGTGTAGAATTTTAACAAACTTTTGTCCATTAGCAAGCATATTGTCAGAGCGTCATAGTGAAATAAGTCATTGAGGTTTACAGGGTGTCTAAAGTGTTACGATATACATATATCTTGGTAGAGAGAAGTTCCTTGAAAAAAAATTAATTAACACTTGTGTTGTTGGGGTGGTTACAAAATAAAATTAGTAATAGCTACGTAATTAGATAAGAGAAGATCAAAATTTCGGTGCACATGAGGTCAGATGAGAGAGAAGTTGATGATGTAATACAGTGAGCAGAACTCAGAAGATCGAGAAAAATTATCTCTTAAGAGAGTCAAGCGAAAAATAAAGCGGAGTGGGGGTGGGGAGAGTGAAAAATAAGTTAACAAAATCAGAAAACAAAGAGTTTGTAAGAAGTGAGTCGCCAGGGTAATATAAGTTCAACAACGGATTCTTTTTGAACACATAAGTCAGGCTTCAATCGTTTTATTGTTATAGCTTCAGCGAACCTGAGAAGACTTGAGGTACTTTGTCTGTTAATTATTTTGAATGATTCCAGCACATCTACTCGGTGCTGTCCTGTGTCAATCAGGTGTTTGGCGGCGATTGAAGCGCTTAAACAATTCGGTCCCTTTAACCGGCAGCTCGATTCTTGGTACATGTTCCCAGAATCTGACGTAGGCCCTCGTCTCTCTGTTCTTCCAATGTAACTGCTCCCGCAGATACATGTGAATTGGTATACACAGTTGTAGGTAACATGTGAGGGGTACTTTGACTGCACCAGTGAGGAGGTTGTTCGGGGTAGAGAGACTAAAAATGCTGCAGGATACGTCCTAGACAGGGCTGCACTTAATCTTTTATTTACCATTCTCATAATGTCGTCGCCCTTGTAGTCGAGTTTGATGAAAATCGGCTTCTAACTGGCTGTAGCTGTATCAAGCTTCTTGAGTTCATTCTTGCCATATTTCTAAGTGAAACTTTGTGGGTAACCATTTTCTTTCAAGCATTTTTCAAGAGGCATTAGTTCACTGTCTAGTTTGTTTGGTGAACATATTCTCTTCGCTCTAGAGAAAAGCGTTTTCAACAGCGGTCGTTTGTATCTCACTGGGCAGAAGCTGTTGAAATTCAAGTAAAGACCACTCCATGTGTCTTTACGCGATATACAGATCTTTCGAGTGTCCCATCGTCTTAATTTCTCTCCAACTTTACGTCCAAAAAATGGAATTTTTCATCGTCTTCATACTCCATTGTGAAAGTGATGCTTTTGTGTGCATTGTTAAAAGAGTCTAATAGAGACGAAGCGTCGTGACTCAAATCATTGCTTACAAATGAATATGTCATCAACGTATCTGTAGTTGGCTGTTGTTTCGCCAATTGCACACTTGAGCTTTGTCTGTTCCAGGCTGAATCCAGATTATTCTGCGTCAGTGTTTCTTCTTTCTTTGTTCACACTTTACTAAGTAATAACACCACCTTCTGCATAGTCGGCTTTTGTTCTCTCTTTATCATCCGGGTAACTTTAGTTAATCAATACTACAATTTGTGTGATCCCATTTCAGTAGCTTGTAACTCTCTGAATTTATAGTGAATGGTCTGATTCCTTTCTGTCTAACTACTCTTCATCAGCTGTGCTTATATCGAAGTCATAGTATACCTGATGAGATTGACAGTAGCTAGTTTTTTTCCAATTGGTACCAGCTCACAACATTGTCGACTAAGATACCTTTTATGTTGAGAATATTAAACTATCCAGCTAATTTAGCAAAAATTCCAGAGTAAGCCAGCACTAATTTGAAAACACTCTTTGTGACGGCAGAAGACAAGAGTCAGACAACACATATTTATCGATTTTCATGTACATTATTATCACAGATTACTGTTAGCAGATAAACACAGTCTTCTGATTGGTGGTTGTTTCTCACTGAAAGTTAATCTTTCACCTCTTTGTGGCTGTTTCTTGAAGGTCAGATCATTTATCTATCTGCTAATTGTATCCGCCTACGCAAACAAAGTGTGCTGTGATTGGTTGTTGGTTGAGTCAGTCAGTCTTTGTTCTTGTTTTCTCATGACCAATAATATTTGGGACATAAACATTGACGTAAATTACTCCCTACCAATTTTAGCTAATAGCCAGCTCTCACCACCTCTTAACTATAGATAAGAAAAAAGAATGAAAAGGATCGTTATGTGGTACACTGGTCGTCTGATAGATAAACTGTCAAATTAAACTGAGATTTTTTCATATCGCCTAATTCGGTCATTACTGCATCATAGGTGCCTGCGTTCTATCTCCCGTGTGAATTGGCGGTATAATAAGGTGAGCAATATTGAGGTTAGGTGTCGGTCGAGTGCTAGGTAAGGAGGGGGAAATCAATAGACGAGACTGTGAAATTACATAGACTGAGATGGTTAGGACATGTGTTACGCATGCGTGGCCTAGTCATCGCCTTCCTTGACAATAGGCAATGTTAGCTGACATAAGGTCAGGCTGGAAAAGAGTTAGCTAGCGGCGGTCAAACCAAAACATGGCTTCACTAGTCAATGAAATCTACAACAGTTATTTTAAGCCAGCCAGCCAGCCACGTAGGAAGGTGTAGACTTCCTGACTGGTTGGGGTCCTTGGGACAGTAAAAACCAATGGTTGGAAACAATTGGTGATATGGCTCAGAATCGTTCTCAATGGCTGGCTGGCTGGCGCAGATGCATCCACTCCTTGTGACTTATGATTTCCAATGAAACTGTCTTGTTCTTCGTTATTACTATTCCTTTGTCTCACACCTATGTTTACTGTCTCTACTATGCATTTCATTTTTACTTTCTTTTCTTGCTTTGTGTGGTACATGGAGTGTGGCGACTTGAACTGCTGCACATTGGCGCAAAGTTCTATGTCGAAAAAAGACAAACAGACAGTACCGCATCATCCATCTAAATCCATATCCACATTCTATCTCAGTAAAATCTTTAGTAAACTCCCACGATTATTCCAAAACCCTTTGCATGTTATACGTCACATACCAAAATACCACTCACTTAATCCTATGATAGTAAAAATATTCATTCACACATCTATAAATCACAAAGTATAATTCAGCCAGCAAAGAATATCCTTCTCGATAATTTCCTCCTCTTCTGGTTCTATAATTATATCTATATATGCATGTTTATATACATAGAATATTCTAGATTAGTAGTCAATAACAATATTAGTGTGCTTTTTAAATAGTAATATCGA
The DNA here is from genome assembly GCA_944472155.2 of Trichobilharzia szidati. Classification (NCBI taxonomy): domain Eukaryota; kingdom Metazoa; phylum Platyhelminthes; class Trematoda; order Strigeidida; family Schistosomatidae; genus Trichobilharzia; species Trichobilharzia szidati. The sequence continues at coordinate 18,447,499 of OX235279.1, read as the reverse complement.
TTTGTAAAGTAAAATCACAATGGAATCACCACAGTTCATTAAAGATGCTTAAATAATAATAATAATAACAAAGATATAGTAGCAAATAGAATGTCAACTAAAATTAGGAAAATTCCACAAACATTCAGGATCGACCATTCAAACCCAGATGGCCAAGCGGGTAAGGATAATGTCTGAACCAACCAACTTCTTTTGGATGCACAAATTAGGCTTGTTAATATGGATCCCAACAGCCAGCCAGCCTCAGCAATATTTAGTAGTCGAACTGTTAAGGCGAAATTGAGATTTGTTAGTTGGTATGCGGTAAATGACCGTGAAAGCCGCCTTGTTAACATCAATCAGTCTTGTGTTCTGTATCCACAAGATGATGAGTGAGATAGTATAGCAGCGGTGTGAATAGATTTTGTTTGTGCTTTACTTAGCCAACCAACCACTGTTCAGGGTGGGTGATGTTGGGAAATTCGACGAGAAACACGCCTAATTGTGTACGGCCTATGCAAGTAACTGGCTCACTCACTCGACAGGAGCAGTTAAATTGTTAGATACACACACACACACATGGAAGAGGCGAAATTAGGCAGTTTGTCTTTTACCCAAGATGTATGAACTTGTAATCGTATCACATGGTCAAACCTGGATAAGTAGGCAAAAGTCAGGCAGTGAGGAATGCGGGGCGTTGAAAAGACAGTCAACGAATAAACTGTTTAACATCTCAAGGCTTTCAGATCAATCATTTGAGACATATATATAAGACGATACTCAACGAGAATAGCCTTTATTGTATAGAAAAGATCATATTCGGTCTTTGTCAATTCATGACATTGGTTAAGCTATCAATTCTATTAAAAGTACAAAATAAATTAAAATTTAAAACAATTAGTTCCCTCTATGAATTTAGATAAAGCAATGAGAAGACGTAATTTGTCTGTCTCAATCGTTTATTGTGTAATGTGCAGCTTTGCGTGCAACACACATTTCGAACAATCTGATCCATCACACACACGGACTTGTCATAGGAGTACATATATATATATATGTGAAATGAATAAAGAGTTAAGAGGTGGGTGAGAAAATAGACTACTTGACTTGACTTAGGTCAAGTTAAAAGGAGGACATATTGATCTCTGCAAGTAAGGGCTGGCTGGCTTCAGAGCATATTCCTAAATGGCTCCAGAAACAAATATAATCTTCAGAACCCACTAATGGTGAGAACAGACGAAGACCTAGCTAGCTCCTCTATTGCAAAACATATTGTAGAGGAGACAGGACATAAAATTGACGTTAACTAACACATCTTTTAAAGCTATCTATCTATAAAAGCGTGTTTGGTTGAGGGCGTACCCTAAAGTTTGTGGAAGCTAGCCCTAGCTGTCAGTTAGGAATTTTAAACCACCTTTATGCGTTCAAAGCACCAATTCGTCATAACACTAACTAAACCTACCTTCCTTGTTGGTAAACTTTGTTTTGATACTAGCCGGTGCAGATGTACTATTGTGGTGAGAGCTGTCTACTAGCCGAATTGGTGGACAGTAATTTACGTCAATATTTACGTTCCCATGATTTGTCGGGAGAAAATGTGAACAAAGATTGATTCAAAACCGACCACAGCAGACTTTGCGTAGGCGGATGCAGTTAACATATAGAGGATTTTACATTCAAGAAATAGTCACAAATAGATGGAAGATTAACTTTACGTGAGAAACAACCAATCGGAAGACTGTGTTTGTTTGTTTAAATACCCATAGTAATGTACATGAAAATATATAAATATGCGTTGATTTCCTTAGTAAATGATCTGTTACCTGACTCTTGCCTTCTGTTGTTACACTATTACCTCTGTTATTTGGTTTAGTCATTCATCTTCATTGTTATTTTCACCTTCAATATGTCCTCCTTTTAACTTGACCTAAGTCAAGTCAAGTAGTCTATTTTCTCACCCACCTCTTAACTCTTTATTCATTTCACATATATATATATATGTACTCCTATGACAAGTCCGTGTGTGTGATGGATCAGATTGTTCGAAATGTGTGTTGCACGCAAATATGCACATTACACACACACACACACACACGATTGAGACAGACAAATTACGTCTTCTTATTGCTTTATCTAAATAAATTAAAAGATAATTTCATATACTTTCCGGCCTAACTAATACTTGAACCTCACTTCACTTAACAGCTAGTTGCATCAAGAATTGGCAATGATCGATATACTGAGCGTGGAATGAACACTTTCAATCCAGCGTCAATCGGTAAACAACTTCAAACTGAGCGTATTGGAATTCAAGAGAAATCAACAATGGCGACTAACTGGGATATGGCGGATACTTATGCAGAAGAAGAGGCAGAAGAGAAGCGGAAATTACTTGAAGGTGAAAAAAGTGAATTTTTTTCTAAAATTTGCATTGTTTTATTTCCATACATACTGATGTCATTCTGGGTATCTTCTTTTTCCAGTGTTGGTTTGTAGGGATTTGATTGGTTACAGGATTTTCATCATGAGCTGACATTAGTTAGAGAACCATTGGAAAACCTGCAGGGAGTACTGGACAGCTGTTTCGCCCTAGTTTGGGACTCTTCAGCAGTACGCACTCACTGGGATTCGAACCCAGGACCTTCTGGTTTACAAGGCGAGCTTGTATACCATTAAGCCACTGGGACCCGATCCAATGGCCAGTGCATGAATTCTAACTTCTGCAGTTCATGATGAAAATCCTGTAACCAATCAAATCCCTACAAACCAACGCTTGAATATCAATGACATGCTCACTAGCGACTTGCCCTATTCAGGTAGGTGGTTACCTGGGGTTCTAGTGAGAAGTCGTGACCAGTAGGGTGCAGCAGGTCGGGTGTGAGGACAAATACTCACCGAAGACATTGGCTAGTGGTCGCGCTATGTCGTGAATTGGTAGAAGTTAGAATTCATGCACTGGCCATTGGATCGGGTCCCAGTGGCTTAATGGTATACGAGCTCGCCTTGTAAACCAGAAGGTCCTGGGTTCGAATCCCAGTGAGTGCGTACTGCTGAAGAGTCCCAAACTAGGGCGAAACAGCTGTCCAGTACTCCCTGCAGGTTTTCCAATGGTTCTCTAACTAATGTCAGCTCATGATGAAAATCCTATCTTCTTTTCATTAGTAATAAGTTAAATTGTAACGACAGAAGACAAGGGCCAGGCAACAGATCGTTTATTTACGAAATCAACACATATTTATAGATTTGCATGTACATTATTATAGATTATTGTTAGCAGACAAACACAGTCTTCTGATTGGTGGTTGTTTCTCACTCAACGTTAGTTAATCTTTCATCTCTATGTGTCTGTTTCTTGAAGGTCAGATCATCTCTCTATCTGCTAATTGTATCCGCCTACGCAAACAGTGTTCTGTGATAGGTATGAAAATGGATCAATGTAGAACTGTGCACAAAGAAGCATCACTTTAAACTATCGTAATTCACAGCATAGAAATCACAGAAGTTTATGAACTTATAATTGTATCAACGTGAAGGAAAGCTAAATACATTAGAATGCACCTTAAAACGACATAACTTCTTTGCTCAAATGTAATGTCGATGAGGGATGGTGATGTGCCCTAACTCATGTGGTAATTAAAGAAATAAGGGATAGATGCACCGGGGATTCGTACCCGCCACCTACCTCATACACTGAAGTTGCTTCTCCATATATGACCCAACATGTTATTGTATTAATTCCTCTTTTTCAAAAGAGTTTACATACAAGTATCTGATTTGCAAAATTTTGTAAAATTTCTTGCTTTCCAGAACTTACTCTGGTCAGTGAGTATAAAACCTTGTATATTTATGAAGTGTGCATTAATTTGCCAGTAATCAATCTCTCTCTCTCCATCTACATAGATTAGTTCTTAGAATTTTAACCCTCTCCCACCCACCATGCTGTTGTGTGGTTGCGTGTTAATGCATGCAGTGAAGTGTAGTGCTCAGTGCTTTTTTCTAAATTACTTATCTTCTCGGGTGGGGTCAACCATTCTTACCTTAGCTAAATTCTTATGTTCCAACAATTTGATTACCCCCGACCTAATAGTTTGACCTATGTAGTTGACCTAACTCACAGTCATGGTAAGGTATTTTGTAAATTATATTATTTTGTTTTATTGGGTCCACCGGGTCTTTTAGCCTACAGAGCTTGTCCTACCTGAGTGAGTTTGAAGGTTTGAATGCCACCACCAGCCTAATTCCTGCTTTATTAAGAATCCTAAGTAGGGAGTGAGTGTCTCAGATGTCCCCTCCTTATATCATATAACTGCTGTAGATGTCTTATATTCTCTCTTATTTATGATATCATTACTAGTTTCACAATTATTTTAATTTGGCCTTTGGCCTTTACTGATCTTCCTAATGAGTTTTATAGGATAGTTAGTTAGTTATTTGACACCAACGCTTCTTCTTCTTCTGTCTGTTTTATTTCATCATTTAGGTCTTTTCTTGTACTACTTAGTGCTACTGCTCGGTTTGTTAGACGCTAACTTAACTAAGCCTGCCTTAACAGTTAACGGATGAGATGAATTAAAGTCTAAATATCTATTCGAATGCATTAGTTTTTAATAAACGGTAGTGTGTAGTTTACCTTCTTCTATTCGTTTTATTTTACAATCTAACATCTTGGCTAATTCTCCTTGTTCATTTTCCGATTCAAATGTGAATTTTATTCCCTCTACTAGTGAGTTTATATGTGTGTGTCAAGAAGCTAGAGAGAGAGAGATGTTCTGTTTTTAACACTGTGTGTGTGAAAGTGTCAGTCATCCACACATCTCCACCATATTATCTTTGGATTAGGATTAGGTGAATGTATTAAGAGCAATATTTTCCCAGCTGTCCATAAAGATATCTGCTACGCTAGGGGATACTGGTGATCCATCTCACTGCTACACATCTTCTGTTTGTCTATATATTTTCCCTTGGGTGGGTTAGCTTGGTGTCCAGATATTGGTTGTTATTTTAGCAAGGAAAGAGAGCTTGAAGTTACCGGTGGAAATGTCCTTGAAAATCTATTCCAGTGAACCAGAAGGCATCTACCATTTTATTGAAAACTTTTCCATTTTTTTGTTTTTTGATTATAACTTGATTCCACACCGTATTTTTTGGTACAGATATGTGGAATTCTCAGCATGTGTGATATCATCGGTAGCTGAAATTTTGCAGGCTGACCATAGATATCAGGTGTGCGTCGGCCACGGGGATCGAACTTCGGAGCATGTGAATGCTGGTCGGCGAGAGTCCTAACCGCCGCTGTGCTACCGACGCACAATACCATGATCTCGTCTGTCTGTGTGTTTGTGTCTTTCTTTCGATTTTTAATTCTATTTAATTCTATAAAACACAAAATAATCGAGCAAAGAATATTCTTTTCGATAAATTCCTCTTCCAGGCTCTACAATTATATATGCATGTTTATATACACAGAATATTTTAAATTAGTAGTTAATAACAATATAAAGCACTACGTGCTATGTATCACACCATCTAAATGGTTAGTTGAACTCTTACAGCCCCTTAATAATGAGTTGGTGAAATACAGTGTTGTAAAGGATACTTTTGGATTCATTGGAAGGATAAAAGATATAAATGTTGACAATAAATTCATGATATCATTCACCAATGTACCTCTCATAGAAACAGTGGACTTTATATGTGAAGAACTCAAAAGACGAAACATCGATGTTAGCATTCCTATATCTTTTATGAAGGAGCTTCTCTTGAAATGTACAATGAATGTCCACTTTTTATTTAATAAAGAACTGTATAGACAAATAGACGGTGTGGCAATGGGGTTGCCACTAGGACCCATTCTAGCCGACATTTTCCTGGCGAAACTAGAAAATAATGGGCCTTTGAAAGATGTTATTAATGAACTTGAATTCTATTGTCGGTACATGGATGATACATTTTTGATTATGAAAAATGAGAAGGAGGAAGCAAAGAACATCCTGGATAAATTTAACGAGGTTCATCCTGCAATAAATTTTACTATTGAGAAAGAAAAAGACTCTAGTATTTCATTTCTAGACGTCCTTATGATCAGAAAAGAGGACGGCACAATACGAAGAAGTGTACATAGAAAACCTGCATCAACGGATCAGTATACCATTTCTCAATTTCGTGCTCTTGAAATACAAACGCAATCTAATAAAGTGCTTGGTCCACAGAGCAAGAGAGATTTGCTCGTATGAATGTCTTGACGAGGAACTTAACAATATTAAACGGTTGCTAAGTGAGAATGGTTATCCCGAAAAGTTTATTGATAAGAATCTGAATCTGAAACCAAAACAACCCAAGTTACCAACAGTTCCAAAAAAGGCCTTGTTCTTACAGACGCAGTTCCTAGGAGACAACACAAGTGAGATACTAACACATCGCCTTAGAAATGAGGCGGTAAAAAGAGCATTCCCTGCTGCTCAATTACGCTGTATCTTTCAAACCACTCCTCTTCTGCGTTCGGGAATAAAAGACAAACTGCCTAATTTCGCGTCTTCCATGTGTGTGTATATACCAGTTTAACTGCTCCCATGTGGAGTGAGCCAGTTACATAGGCCGTACAATTAGGCGTGTTTCGCGTTGAATTTCCGAACATCACCCTGCATAGTGGTTAAGCAAACGTCAAACAAAATCTATTCTCAGCGCTATTCTGGCTCATCTTGTGGAGACAGAACACAAGAATGATTGACGTTAATCATGCTTTCAGGGTCATTTACCGCATACCAACAACAAATCTCAAATTCGCTTTAAGAGTTCGACTTCTAAATATTGCTGAGGCTGTGGGGATCCATATTAATAAGCCTAATTTATGCACCCACAAGAAGTTAGTTCAGTCATTATCATTACCTTGGCCATCCAGGTTTGAATAATCCAGAATGTTTGTAAAATTTCCCTAATTTTAGTTGATATTCTATTCACTATTATCTCTTTATTATTATTATTATAATTTAAGCATCTTTAATAAACTGTTATTCTGGACCGACGTGAAGAACCTAGAAGACCTGTATTTCGCGCGTGGATGATTTATGTTTGATGTCACACAAAATCGAAGACTTACAATCGAAAACCGACAAACTGGTCGAAGAAGCAGCAAAGACAGGACTGCAGGTGAACATAGACAAGAGGGAGGTTATGAAAATAACCAACCAACAACAGCAACATCCAGTGCCAGTCACTATCAACGGAAGGAATTTGAAAGAGGTTACTTCATTCACTTATCTAGGGAGCATTGTCTCAACTACAGGAGGAACGGACGACGATGTCAAATCGAGAATCGGGAAGGCGAGAAACACATCATCAACCTGAAACCAATCTGGAAATCGTCGTCACTCAGCATCAACAACAAAATTCGGATTTTCAATACAAACGTCAAGTCAGTTTTGCTATACGGATCAGAAACTTGGCGGGTCACAAAGAACATTTTCAACAGCCTGTTGCAGACCTTTATCAACAACTGTCTTCGTTCTATACTGAAGATTAGATGGCCTGAAAGAATCACAAGCAAGAAGCTATGGGAACAAACAAAACAGGAACCAGTCGCCCAACAAATATGCAGGAGAAAGTGGAGATGGATTGGACACTCGCAGAGGAGGCCGCTGGATGACATCGCACGTTAGGGCATCGCTCGAGTGGAACCCGAAAGGGAAGCGGCGAGTAGTGGGACGTCCAAGAGTGACATGGAGGAGATCGTGTGGAGAGAAGCTGAAACAGTATGCATTAACATGGATGCAGGTGAAAAGTACAGCAGGGGACAGAAGCAAGTGGAGGCGTGCAGTTGAAGCCCTATGTTCCACTAGGAACCCAAGAGAACAATAATAATAATGATAATAAACTGTTATAGCATTGATCATACTTTACAAATCGATATTATTTAAAAAGCACACTAATATTGTTATTAACTACTAATTTAAAATATTCTATGTATATAAACATGCATATATATAATTGTAGAGCCTGGAAGAGGAATTTATCGAAACGAATATCACTTTGCTCGATTATTTTGTGTTCTATTTAATTCTGTCTATGAATACACAAACTTTTTCAACAAAGATGTCAAGTTTCTGTTTTCTTTCTTTCTTTCTTTTTTCAAAATAGGCGAAGAAGACATATCATCGTCAACAGCTCAGAAGAAGAAGAAGAAGAAGCAGAAGGAGAAGCAGAAGATACCAGGCACAGTTGCCAACACACCTAGTCATGATGACGTGGTAATGAAACAGAGCATCAAGAAAAATAATCAATTACAACCTGACGATGGTGGACCAATAGAAAATATGCGGCAAACTACTGGTGGTGATGATGACGTAATTCTAGGCAATAATGAAGTTAGCCTCGGGGTTGAATCATCTCAGCTGGGTCAGTCAACAACTACAAGTAAGCCTTATAATAAAGGTTTTTCTTTTTTAATTTCCCAATGAATGAATGAAGAATGGAAAACAAAACCAGATTCAAAATTCATATTCAGATTATAAGGATAGAAGGCGGCTCTTGTTGCCTATGTTAATCCTCGCGATATATAATATATATCTGCAGAGATCCAGTTTCTCTTTGAAAATGTGTTCACCGATGGAGCTGTTACTACACTGAATCACAGGTAAGGAGTTCCAGTCGTTGACCACCAATCTGTGAGAGAATCTAAACCCCAAGGGACGTGTGTACTGCTCAGCAGTTCGCTCCGTCCTTCTCTATGGCTGGCTCTGAAACATGGCCAATCAATACGAGTTGAAGACATGAAGAGGTTGACTGTTTTTGATCATAAATGTCTACGATCTCTTTCTCATGTTAGGTGGCATAATACGATAAGTAATGTTGACGTTAGGAGTAGAGTGTTGGGCAAAGAGGGAAAATCAATCGAAGAGGCTATAAAGTTACATAGATTGAGATGGCTAGGTCACGTGCTGCGCATGCCTAACCATCGCCTCCCCCTCCCGACGGGCATTACTAGCTGATATAGGTGCAGGTTGGAAAAGAGTGAGTGGCGCCATGCCAAACAAAAACATGGCCTCATCAATCCGTGAAATCCTTGGCAGTTAAACTGAGTCAGGTAGGGAGATGCAGACTTCCGGGTTGGGGCCCGCCCTCGGGACTCTAAGAATCAATGGCTGGAGACAGACAATAGGTGACATGGTTCAAAATCGTTGTCAATGGCTTACGCAGATGTATACAGTCTCTTGTGTAATCTTTCATATTCCTTTCTACCATTACTCATTCTGTTTCACTCTTATACTTGTCAAAACTCTATTGATTTTCTTCACTCATTTTCTTGTCTACCTTTGTGTGCTATTTGGAACGTGGCAACTCGAACTGCTGTACTTCGGTGCTAAGTTCTATGTTGAATCCAGCCAGCCAGCCAGTATTTTATTCGACCTTGGTTTGAGCACCTTCTTCTTGTGACCCCGTAAATGTATCCTAGAGAGAGAGAAAAGGTTTGAAAGGTCAATCCCTAAATCACCCTTGAATATACGGTAAGCCAAAATTAGGTCGCCTCTCCTCCTCCTTCGGTATGATGATGGGAAGACATTTAAATGCTCCATCCTCATGCCATAAGGAAGGTGTGAGATATCACTAACTAATTTCATTCCTACCCTCTGTACTCTTTCCGGGATATGTGCCTCCTTTTTGAAGCATGGACTCGCCGCTTGTATGCAGTACTCTAGATGAGGCCTGCTGACATATATATTGCATAGAGTACTTGGAACATACCCTCGTCTAATCGTTTGAAAGCCCTTCGAAGTGCTCATAACATTCGAAAAGCCTTAGCTGCGGCTCGATTACAGTTTGCTGTTGTTTTTAAGTCATGGCTAACAATAATTCATAAGTCCTTTTGTTCCCTGACATCTGACAGTTCTGTGTCTCCCATGGAGTACGACCTGTAAGACTTCTGACCATATTGTCGTTTTTACTGACTTTCCGCTATTTAATGCTGCTGCTGCTAATAGCTTTATCAAAGCAGTATTATTAAACCAGAAGAATTTACAAAATCCACTCAGCATACATATATAATAAAGAGTTAAGAGGTGGGTGAGAAAATAGACTTGACTGCTTAGGTCAGGTTAAAAGGAGGACATATTGAAAGTTAAAATAACAATGGAGATGAATAGCTAAACCAAATAACAGATGTAATAGTACATCTGCACTGGCTGGTATCAAAACAAAGTTTACCAACTTGATCATCTTTGAATAAGACATTAAGAAGACAAATTTCGTGAGATGATATCTTCATTTCGTAGTTTCTTTACAACCGCTTTACAACTAACATGGTTAACAATAATAAAATAAAGTTCATGACAATTACTCAATAATATACATAAAAAAGCAAAAGTACATACTAATGACCAATCATGTTTCAATAGGTCATGTTGTCCATGGTAGGCGAAGATTGAATCTATTCTGTTTAAGTTTAGGCTGTATGTGACCAATCCCCGAAGAGTGCTTCCATCACTCATTCAATAACCAACCTTGAATTGGAGTTATGTGATGAAATAATTGTGAAACAGTCATGAATTAAAATTGATTGATTTTGTGACCTGACATTAATAAGTGTTTTGCAATGGATGATGCTGGATTTCTATTCAGATTAATGAATGCATTGGTGGGATTTTCTATATGATTTAGTAACCATTTTGGAACATGTTCTTTTCGACCACGACATTGGAACATTCTATTGGTTCTACTTATATAGGTGTGTGTCACCGCAACAACTGCAGGTGAACTTGTAGATACAGTTTGAAGTAGAGTCCACAGAATGTCGTCCTTTAATCGTAGGTACAGGGGGTTCGAAAATGTTCGGCATGTGAGAAAAAGAGATGCGATGGCGTAGAATGTGCGTTTGATGGCTGACCGAAGTCTTTGAGCTAGCTGTCACAACTGCATAATCTAGTCACCCTTGAATGGTAGGTTAATATAAAGACAGATAGCTTTCTTTGGTACAAAAGCTGTCTTTTCAAGATGTGTGATCTTTCTTTACTGTGACAAGTGACAAAGTTTTCGGGATAACCATTAGCTAATAAAAATGAATGTATATTTCGAAACTCATCCATCAATATGTCACTCGTGCATATTTTTCGGGCCCTTGAGAACAAACATTTCACAAGGGGACGTTTATACTGGATAGGAACAAAACTGGAAAAATGAAGATATTGTCCACTCCATGTCTGTTTAAGAAAAATAGATCGCTGAATCGTTCCATCATCTCTCCTAGTCATAGTAATATCCAGGAAATCGAGTTAACTAGGCAGTCAAGAAATAGTAGTTCACCGACGTCTGATTCTGCCTGATTCCGAAATAAACTGGATACTGGGAGATACACCACTAATCTGTTAACATTGAAACACCCAGTATGAAGGTGGTAACTGTTTGGCTTACGTAGAACCCTGTAATTCAATAAACATACACCTCACACTAGTAACTGACTGTAAAGTGTATTTCTTGATGTTCTGATGAGAACTTTTGCCCCGTGGAATGCCAATTACTTTGATGGGGAAAGTGTGTTACTGATGAATGACATTTATTGGTGGCCAAGCCGTCGGAAAATATGGGCTACTGACACAATAAAATTACAGAGAGATGAACGAACGATGAAAGGGTCGATTCACTTTGCTAATTACATAGTAACTTCTTATATGTTTCACGTCTAACAGTGAGTGTCTCCATCACATTAAATACGGAGAAATAGGGTGGGTATTGTAGAATTTTTGTACTTAGTTGTTCGAGTATATAACTTCTTCTTATATTATTGACTTCTCGTCCTATCTGATGAGATGCAAGGGGATAGTTGTGAATAAAGAGGGGGGGCGGTGCAAGGGGTCTGACAGTACGTCCTTTGCCCATTTCATACAGGATTTTATATGTCTCTCGACTATAATATTGGCGTGGCGAGCTCACACAGTGGCATACCACAAGCCCTACTCACAGCATTTAATACCCTTCGTAATATATCATATAGTCTTTTTTTGACAAGCCCTGGAAAGATTAATGGAGAGCAATAGAGTACAATAGGTAAAATACAGGAGTTTACAAACTGCATAAGTAAAGGTTGGTTGATACCTGATTGTATTAAATTTTTTTAATGTCGAAGGTAGGACGAAACATTTTCTTAGAGATTGATAAAATGTGGGATGACCATAAAAGGTGAGAGAAAAGAACTAATCCAAGGTATTTAATGCTTGACTTGGTTTCGATTTCAGTGCCATCTATGTATGCCACAGGCATCATGGGAACTAACTAGTTCATGTTGTACGTCACTTCGATGCTTGACAGTTAAGTTAACTGGCTGACATTTAACATAAGACCATTTGACTTAGACCACTTGCTGATGTCCAACAGAAAGCTATTAGGTGTAGAGCAGTCAGACTCGAAAGTGACAGGCAGTGATGCAGTCAGATCATCCGCATATTTGACAAAGTTAGTTTCGTCTAAATGAGGTAGGTCATGTAGGAAGAAATAAAAAAGAAAAAGAGAGAGGACGGCACGTTGAGGAACACCGGCTTTTGTAAGCAAGGCAGAAGAAGATTTGCCATTATATACAGTATACTGCATTCTATCACCAACTCTTAGCCCAGGATCGTGTTTGCATTAACGAAAGCTTATTTCGTGTTTGTCTGCAAGCTTATTTAATAAAAGGCTTCTAGGTACAGAGTCAAAAGCAGCTGTGTAGTCTAGGAAAGCACCACGAACATATTTGGCAGTTTTGTCCAAACAAGAAACAACAATGTGATAAAAGACAACCGCAGCATCCAAATTGTTTAGTATCATTGAAAGGTTTCAATGAAGGTTCAATGCGATGTAAAAGTAATTTTTCCATCAATTTTATAAAAGGAGAAGTAATTGCAATAGGCCTAAATATAATATCAGTATCAGAAGATGGTTTTGGTATGTATGGGGATAATTTTAATGTTCTTACATGCAAAAGGTAGAACATTACTGGAAAAGGAAGCATTAAAAATGTTAGTAAGAGGGGAACATAAAATATCAGCACAGTTTCTGAGGACAAGGACAGGTACACCATCAGGAACAAGGCTTTAGGAAGGCTTAAGAGACCGGCGACATTTAAGCATATCAAGGGTATTAAAACCATTAAAATTGTTGTCTATATTTTTACGAGTTGATCACGGATTGATATCAGTTAGAGAACCACTGGAAAACCAGAGGGGAGTACTGGACAGCTGCTGTTTCATCCTAGTTTTTTTTGGAATCATCAGCAGTACACACCCACTGGGATTCGAACCCAGGACCTTCCGGTTACAAGGCAAGCTCGTAAACCATTCAGCCACTGGGACCTCATTCATTGGCTCATGAATTCTAACTTCTACCAATTCGTGATTTAACGCGACCCCAACCATTGTCGTTGGTGGGACATCCATCCTCACACGTGACATCTTATTGGACCTCACTGATCACGACTTCTCACTAGAACTCCAGGAAACTCCATCCTGTAGCAAGTAACTAGCGAGCATCAGATTAATTTTCTATAGTTTGGTTTGTAGGGGTTAGTTTTTTTCTTTTTAAGAGTTGATCACGGATTGATATCAGTTAGAGAACCATTGAAAACCAGGGAGTACTGGACAGCTGCTGTTTCATCCTAGTTTGCTGTCTATATGATTTGTAACATTAGGAAGGATATCGACAGTTTTTACAGTGAATTTTGATTTAATTCCTAGGAAATAAAAGAGCCTAAAATAATTATAGAATCTTGTTTAGGCTTATCATTAATGTTTTGATTCATCCCGTCACCCCCCCCCACCCACCCAAGGAATATTGTAAAAGTATTTTTTTACCCTTTCACACTAATACTTCCATAAGTAATACTCATTTTCCCTATTTTTAAAATATTTTTTTTCTTCTAGAAGATACAATGGGTTCCAATTCTGAATCGGATCTCATGGGCTTCCGTGTTAATATGGATAGTCACATAAATCCAGTCACCAGTGCATTGGGGTTGATTGAGGTTAGTACTTTTTCAAAAAAATTCTTCGCATTGTCGTCTGGTTAATTGTAGTCACTGGACCAACACGAAAAAAGAACTTGGAGGATCGGAAGTTTGCCGGAATCCTAGCAGAAGCATTGAAAATGGACCCGGAGACATCAGTAGACTTGATGACACCATTGCTAAAGAAAGTGTGGAAAGAGAGCAAGGTACCCGAGGATTGGAAGAAAGGTTACCCCTGTCTATCTCAAGAAAAATACTAGGCCAAATTAACTTGGAGAGAAAAAAAACTTGGACCGGAACTGGCTGGATTCACGAGGAACAAGTCATGCATCGATCAAATCGCAACGCTACAGATCATCATTGAACAGAGAATGAAATGGCAGTCAGCTCTCTACCTCGCTCAACTTCATTGACTTTGAAAAGGCGTTCGATAGCGCAGCGTCGATCGAGAGGTGATTTGGAAACTACTTCGCCACTACGAGGTGCCACCAACAATTATACACCTTATCCAGCAGTTCTACGATAATGCTGCATTCCGAGTCATCCGCTAAGGGAAACTCATGGGATCCTTCGAAGTGAAGACGGGAGTAAGACAAGGCTAGCTGGCTGGCTGTCTGCCTAGTATCTCCAGTGATTTTCCTGATTCCGGTAGACTGGATAATGCTACAGACAGCGGGCCGGTCACCAAGGAGACAGGCATAAAATGGAACAACACGGAAAAAGAACTTGAAGGATCTGGACTTCACCGATGATATATGTCTGATTTCTCACAAACTGGAAGATCTACAAGTGAAAAGAAACAAGTTGACAGAAGAAGCACCCAGAGAAAATAGCACTTCCTTCAGGTGAACAGAGAGAAAACACAGGTAGGCGATTAAGATTCCTGGCCAAAAGCAGCAACACCAACTGCAACAGACAACAATCAGCTGGCATAAACGGGAGAAATGTGAATGTGAAAGAAGCAACCTCCTTCACCTACCCACCTACCCACTAGCTACCTGCGAAGCATCGTTTCAACTATAGGAGGACGGAACTGATGAGAATATCAAAGCGAGGATCGGGATAGCAAGGCAAACTTTTATCACTCTCGAGTCTGTGTGGAGATGAACGGCACTCAGCGTGAAAATTACAATGAGGATTTTCAACTCCAATGTGAAATCAATGCTACTATACGACGGATAGGAGACTTGGCGCCATGTCATGAAGGGCACTTCGAACAAACTACAGACTTTCATCAACAGATGTCTTCGCTCAATATTTCGCTCGCTGAAGATCAGATGGCAACAGCGAGGGATGCCTGGCAATGAGCGTACCAACCCAGCAGGAACCAAATGTGCAACAAATATGCAGGAAGAAATGGAGTTGGATCGCATTTGCCACGCTCTCTCTCTCTCCGTCTCTCGAGCGGAAGCCGAATGGGAAGTGACGAGTTGGTCGTCAGCATGAGTGTAACATGTGGGAGGAGTTCATGTGAAGAGGAGATGGAAGTGTGTGGTTAGACATTGAGGTAGATGGAAACGTTGGCGAAGAACTGAAGGCAATGAAGACATGCATTTGAAGCTGTATGTCCCTCTAGGAACTAAAGGAAACAATAATAATAATAAATAATGACTGTAGGTGTATGTAGAGAATACTGAACTGTTTTCATACATAGTCATGTAAATGAATAACCCAGTATAGAAAATATCCCCATTTAGACATTTGGAAAACAGAAAGATTGAGCGAAGAAATATTCACTTTTCAATTAGATCCTCATCTCACTCTGGCTCTACTCTAATATATACATGTATAGCATTTTTATTACAATACACAACAGTTTACCAAACAACTGGTGATATGTTTGTTAACAATAATTAAACAGTGTCTAGGAATGTATCTCAATAAACTTTACCATAGAGAGAAAAAAATTAATGACAGTATCTCATTCCTAGACTTCTTCATGGTAAGGAAAGATGATGGCACACTAAGAAGGAGTGTGTGTATAGGAAACCATACAACAACAGGTCAGTACACTCATTTTTGAATTTTGTACCTTTGAAATATAAACGTGTAACCTGGTAAAGTGTCTGGTTCACAAAGCCAGGTTAATCTGTTCAGACGACTGCCTCAATGAGGAGCTTAAGATTATTAAAGAATTACTTAGAAAAAAATGGTTATCCAGATAAATTTATTGAGAAGAATATGAATTCAGCACCAGGGAGAGTCAGTATTGCTACAGTTTCGAAAAAACCAATGTTCATAAAATTGCAGTTCCTCGGTGACAACATTAGCGAAATAGTAACACAGCGAACACCTGAAGAATGCAGTTAAAAGAGCTTATTATGCAGCAGAGGTACGTTGTCTCTTCAAAACCACCCCTATTCTATGTTCGAGGAATAAGGATAGACTACCTAATTTTGTCTCTTCTGTGTATATCTACCAGTTTGACTGCAGCTGCGGAGCCAGCTACATCGGGGGCGTACAATTAGGCAGTTTCATCTTCGTATTTCCGAACATCATCCAGCATGGTTAAGCAGCAAGGGACAAACAAGATCTATTCGTAGTTCTATTTTAGCACACCTTGTTGATACGGAGCATAAGGTTGATGTGAATACTGCATTTAAAATTATTTATCGCATTCCTACTAATCTTAATTTTGCTCTACGAGTTCGTCTTCTACATACGACAGATGAAGCAATCGGAATCCACCAGAAGAAGCCAAGCCTATGTGTACAGAAGAAATTTGTACAGCCATTTTCTTTACCTTGGCCATCGTTGCAAGAATGCATAAACAGGACTACGTCACCCCCCTCCCCCCAAACCTATTAAATTATAATTGTCCAAATTATTTTATTCTTATTTTGACCACTTCATCTTTAATTACGTGTTATCCTTGTAAAATTAATTTATTCTAACCATTTCTACCTTTCTGATTGTGCGTGTGCATTGATTTTCTTCGTTAATTATCAACCCATTGACATTTTGACACTGTTTAATTATGGTTAACAAACATATCAGTGCCACTTGTTTGGTAAACTGTGGTGTATTGTAAAAAATGCTACATATATTAGAGTAGAGCCAGAGAAGAGAATCTAATTAAAAAGCGAATAACCCAGTGTCTAATTGTCACTATGTAATATTAAAATCTCAGGATATTGTTCTCACTAACTGTTGTAATATGAAACTATGATGCACTTTATGCACTTTAATTCAAGGTGTTCAATGAAACAGATAGCTAATTCAGGTAATGAAAGTTCATTCACTCTGATTACTGGTAATGTCAAGGTATTTCTGAAAGTTTCATTTGTAGATACGATGTGTTGCAACCTGAATCATTACACAGAAAAATATTAGATGACATACTGACTGCATAAAAGCTCGGCAGTGTACCCATTTGGTAGGCGGAGAAAAAAAAGAACAGTAAAAAAAATAACGTTTACGTTTTTCTTCAACTTATTTGGAGTTCAACACTCACACGTTTATTGATATAAGTATAAAACTTGGGCACTGTGGTAGAGTAGAGTAGAGTAGTGTAAAACTACTCCATTATGGATACGATTTTATTTTGATAAAGTGTCACTCATAGTGTGTGTAGTGTTATACAGTAAGTAATATTAACTGATGCGACCACACGCTTCGAGCACAGTTTATTATTGCCACTCATAATCATCATGTCATGTCACTCACTCACTCACACAACATTTTCCCTTCATTTATATACATGTGTGGAATTGATGATTAGATATTTGAATAAAAATCAGTAATATGGGATAATGTACATTCAGAAATAATAATATAATAATATGAGTGTTATTCTGTGGTTGTGTGTTAATGCATGCAGTGAAATAAAGTGGGAGAGGGTTTAGATTCTAAGAAGTGATCTATGTAGGTGGAGAGAGAGATTGATTACTGAATCCTGCCTGGTTCATCAAGTCACATTTGAATCGGAAAATGAACAAGGACAATTAGCTGTTATGATGTTAGATTGTAAAATAAAACGAATAGAAGAAGGTAAACTGCATTCTAGTGTTTATAAGAAACCAACGCATTCTGCTAATAGATATTTAGACTTTAATTCATCACCTCATTCGTTAACTGTTAAGGCAGGCTTAGTTAAGTTAAGTGTTTAACAAAAACCAAGCAGTAGCACTAAGTAGTACAAGAAAAGGCCTAAATGATGAAATAAAACAGACAGAAGAAGAAGCGTTGGTGTCAAATAACTAACTAACTATCCTATAAAATTCATTAGGAAGATCAGTAGGGGCCAAAAGCGAAATAAAAATAATGGTGAGACTAATATTGATAACATAAATAGGAGAGAATAGAATAAGTCATCCACAGTAGTTATACCACATAAGGAGGGGACATCTGAGACACTCTCTACGAAGGATTCTTAATAACAAAGCAGGAATTAGGGTGGTGGCATTTAAACCTACAAACTGACTCAGGTAGGACAAGCTCTGTAGGCTAAAAGACCCTGACGGTTGACCCTATTAGACAAAATAACATAATTTACAAAATACCCTGCAATGACTGTGAGTTAGGTCAACTACATAGGTCAAACTAGTAGGTCGGGGGTAATCAAATTGTCGGAACATAAGAATTTAGCTAAGGTAAGAATGGTTGACCCACCCGAGAAGATAAGTAATTTAGAAAAAAGCACTGAGCACTACACTTCACTGCATGCATTAACACACAACCACACAACAGCATGGTGGGTGGGAGAGGGTTAAAATTCTAAAAAGTAATCTATGTAGGTGGAGAGAGAGATTGATTACCGAATCCTGTCTGGTTCATCGAGTCTACACCCAACACATGCAACAGAAGTGACTCAATGAAAATACCAGAGATATGGAAGATATTATTACCACCAGTCAGTCAAATCAGAGGAGGATAATAAATAATCTTAAATTGTATTCTATTTTAATTCAATTCTAACAAGTCAGTTACCTATTTTGACTATAAAAGCACTCGTCTCATTTCCCATCTGATTGTAATTGATGAATAACACTCATATTATTATTATTATTTCTGAATGTACATTATCCCATATTACTGATTTTTATTCAAATGTCTAATCATCAATTCCACACATGTATATAAATGAAGGGAAAATGTTGTGTGAGTGAGTGAGTGACTTGACATGATGATTATGAGTGGCAATAATAAATTGTGCTCGAAGCGTGTGGTCAGCCATCAGTTAATATTACTTACTGTATAACACTACACACACTGTGTGACACTTTATCAAAATAAAATCTTATCCATAACGGACTCACACGTTTACGATATTAAATTGAAATCAATCTAATACAACGAATTCATCAGCAGAAGAGTATGTGGACTGTTCTTCGATTGTAGTACAGTGCGCTTCAAACAACCAAGCTTTACAGAAAATTTGGATTCATAAATTGTCACAAATTCATAGGTTAATTTGCTCATACGTGGATTTTAGGTTGGTCAGTTTGCCACACACGGTAGAAACTGGTATTTACTCTAATTTTGCTTCGATCTCATCATGCTTTTGTGCATTAATGGTGCGAAATTAGTATTTTCAAGTATTGCTTTTGTGGAAGGAATCAATTTGATTGCGTTGGAGGATTTCATCATGAGCTGCCCATTACTCCCTGGTTGGTTTTCCACTGGTTCTCCAACTGATGTCAGCTCATGATGAAATCCTCCATCCAATCAAACACAAATCTCTACAAAACCAATACTTGAAAATTAATTAATCTGATGCTCACTAGCGATCGCCTCGCTTCAAGCAGTGACCTGGGGTTATAGTGTGAAGCCGTGACCAGTAGGGTACAGCAGCAGGTTGAAGATGAGGCAGTAACTCACTCATCGAAGAAGACATTGCGAAATGGTCGCGCTATGTCGTGCGTGAATTGGCAGAAGTTAGAATTCATGCACTGGCTGGCCATTGGATCGGCTCCCAGTGGCTCAATGGTCTACGAGCTAACTCGCCTTGTAACCAGAAGGTCCTGGGTTGAACATTGACGGTGAGTGCATACTGATGAAGAGTCCCAAACTAGGTTGACGAGACAGCTGTTCAGTACTTCCTGCAGGTTTTCCAATGATTCTCCAACTGATGTTAACTCATGATGAAATCCTCCATGCAATGAAAATTGGTATGTATGCCGATTAACAGTGAATAATGGCTTATGGACCGCCTTTCTTTTTCCCTTTTTTTGATGCAGCTGTGATATCTGACTGTCCATCAAAAAATGTATGTACCATTCTCTCTTATCTTATTTTGCCTCTATAATACATTCTGGTTGAAGTTGGAAAATATGGAAGAACTAGCTATTTTTCATCATTACTTTCCCTGTTGTGTCTATCGCACATACCTTCAGTTATTGTGTGGTGAGAGCGGTCTGCTAGACAAAAAATCGGTAGACAGCAATTTACATCAATGTTTACGTCCCATATCGGGTCAAAGCCTAACCTTGAGGAAATCAACAACCAATCACAGCAGATTTAGCGTGTGCAAATACGATTCGCAGATATATGGCTTAACTTTGTAAGCAACGGTCACAAACAGTTCAGAATAACCTTCAGCAAGAAAACAACCAATCAGAAGACGTTGCAACTTCTCTGCTAACAATAGCGCTAATAATAATATTATTAATGTACATAAAAATCTATAAATATCTCTTGATTTTCTCAATAAACGATCTGTTAGTTGCCTGGCCCTTGTCTTCTGTCGTTACAATTTTTATCATTCAGACTCCTTTCGCATTATTTTTCCTGTCATGTATCATCGTCCTACGCGCTTATTACTAATGGAGTTCATTGACATAAAACTCTCTGAATATTAGGAATTCAAACTATTCCACTGGCGAAGTTTTTTTTCCTGAAATGCCTTCCTGGATGTCCTCCTTTTACAACAAAAACAAGATAGTGGCATAAAAAGAAATTTGCATCGACAAAAGTACTTGGACAGGACAATATAAACACATTTTCACAGCTTCATACCTATCAAGTACAAAAGAAATTTAGTAAAGACCCTCACTCGGCCACAGAGTTAGTTAGAGCTATATACCCAGAAGAAGTAATTGAAGATGAATTAAGAAGCATTGTATATGATACTTTGATTGATCGAAAATAGCTATCCCGACAAATAGCTATCAAGAAACACATGACAAAGAAAGCGGCGGAAAAGGACTACTCACCATACATCCGTAAACAAGAAGCCACTTTATATACGACTGCAATTCAAGGGCGATCGATATACCAAGTGAGATAATTATGAGGAAATTAAGAAAATCAGTTCAAAGAACTTTTATTGCTGGCGGCGAACTACACGTCTTGTTCTCTACACGACTGAAAGATGAAGTACCTAGACTAGCTGACCACTTGAAATTGTATCTACCAATTCAACTGCAACTGCGTTTGTATTGAAGCAAGTTATATCGGCTGTTGTTGCTCTAGGAACTTGATTTTTCGTGCTCGCTCACTCGAGAACATCTCCCAGTATGTCTAAGTAAAGGTGTAGTGGAAGCCATCATCAACAGTTCGATATTGGACCATCTGGTGCAAACCGGCCGGCCACACAGCTAGCAAGCCAGCATTGAAGAATCCTTCTCTATCACCATCTACCGGGTGCCTAATAAATTGACAAAATCATCATTGAAGCACTGCATGCTCCAAACACCAATGCTATTGCAATTCGCCTCAAACAACCAGTGAGTGCTGTGTGTGTGTGGAGAAGAAGCAAGTCCAGCCAGCTAGCCACTACTACTTCCCTGACCGGCCTTCAGTGGGTGGAGACTATAAATTCGTGAATTTGCAATATTATCTTTCCTAATTCAACTGACATTCAGTGTGTATTGTTGTGGTGATGCAATTGAACTGTAATCCATTGGTATTATTATTATTATTGATTCGATGTTATTTAAACAGCAACATTAATGTTGTTGTTCATAACACTAATTCATTCATTCATTCCTTCATTCACTATAATGGATGGATATATAACTGTAGAGCCTGATGATGATGAAGTTGTCGGGAAGAGCACTCTTTGTGAAATTATTCAACCAGTATATCTTCTAAATTACATAATCGAAATTTTTTCCTACTCTCTCTCTCTCTCTCTTTCAGACTGCAAAACTGAAGAAAGGTTTGAATCATATGGAACGTGCTTTAAATCTGAATACATACTATGATAAACTATTAAAGTATCAAAGTTTAGTATTAAGTAAACGTAAGTTGATGTTGAATATATATTGCACTAATTATTGTATAAAAACTTTTAATGAAGTACACATATACTTTGATAGGACACTAGTAGTTTTCTTTGTCCTCTCCTATTTTCCGTCGTAGGCGTGGGAGTAGAATTTTCTAGATATCTGGCTGGATAGGTGTTGAATCATTCCTATTACACGTACTCTCTTCAGTTGATTCGATAAACAAAGCTTCCGTTGTTATCTATCTCTCCCTTCAACCACCCTGTGGCATTAGATTTTGAAACTGTCATCCTATCCTATTCCATTCTGTTGTATGGTTGTGTGTAATTGCATGTAGTGCTTGTGATAGCTGCTCAACTATTCTCTAGATTTCTTATCTTATTCGGGTCAACCAATCTAGATTTTGCTTCTCGGTGTTTATGCTCGGCTAGTCTGACTCACTGACCCTGTTCTACTACTTTGACCCATCTATGTATTTGACCTGATAATCATCTCAGGCAGGGTATTAGATAAACTAAATTTTGTTTTGTTGGCTCCACAGGATTGGTCCTTTAACCGACAAAGCTTGTTTCTAAGTGAGTTTGTGGTTGGTTGGAATTCCAGCCACTTTTATTCCTGCCCGCTGTAAGGTTTCCGAGGTTCCCTCCTTGTATGGAACTACTACTGGTGATTTAGATTCCTTATTGTCGGTGTTGTCTTGCGCAAGTTTGACATGCATGTCATCATTAATATTACCATTATTATCACCATCACTACTGTCATTATTTATTTTATTTTTACATATCCCAACATATTTCCTGACTAATTTATCAGGGTATTTGTTAAGTTTCAAGGCTTCTCTTATATGTTTCACTTCCTGTCTTAGATTTTCCTTGGTACTACTTAGTTTTTTGCTTTGTCGCTTAAGTATTTCACCAATCCTATTTTTACTGACATAGGATGGGATGATCGGAAGTCCGAATATCTGTTTGAATGTGTGGGTTTCCTGTAAACACTAATGTGTTTAACTTCCCATCTTGCACTAATTATAAGTAAAAAGCAACATAAAATTAAAAAGTGCGTAATATTGATCCTCAGAAAGGTGCAATTTCAATTTCCACTCAGTACTTTGTTAACTTTACTTAATCACACAGTTTAATTTGCAATAATCTGTGAATGTGTCAGTGAAATTTTCAAATCAAGGTGTACAGCCACCTTGACTGTGGAACAGCAGTCACCTGTTTCACGTGTACTAGTGACCTAATTGTGATTACAACTCTGCACCGAAAATCCAAGTACTCAACTTTCCTTTCACATATTCTAGTTCTAGTAGAAGCTTGGGAGAAGGAAACAATTGAAAACAGGTGTTTACGTGATGAAGTAAAAAGGAGACAGCCGAGATTCGACAAATTTTAGTTTCAAACTCAAATCATACTGTGCGTACAACACCTTGAAGTAGTTATTCAGACACAATTGGTGATGTGAATTTATCTGAATGAGCAACAGTTAGTCTCTGGGATGGGGTTTGTATTATTACTATTATTATTCATATTATTATTATTTCCTTTAATTCCTAGAGGAACATAGGGCTTCTTCAGCCGCGCACGTCTCCATTGCGTTCGGTTCTCTGCTAGAGTCTGTACCTGGCTCCAAGTCTGCCCACACGCTCTCATCATCTCCTCTTCACATGAACTCCGGCAAGTCACCCTCACCCTTGCACTGACGACCAACTCGCCGCTTCCCTTTCGGGTTCCACTCGAGCAATGGCTTGTCTAGTGATGTCACTCACTTGATGTTTTGTTTCGTCAGAGTATGGCCAGCCAATGTACCTCCATTTTTTTCTGCCTATTTGTTGCACAATCGGTTCCTGTTGTGTTGGCTTCGCTCCCAGAGATCTTTGTTGCTGATCTTTTCTGGCCATCTGATCTTGATTATTGAGCGAAGACAACTGTTAATGAAGGTATGTAGTTTGTTTGAGATGCTCTTTATGGCGCTCAGTGCAGGTCTCTGATCCGTATAGCAAGTGGCACTGACTGACTTCACATTGGAGTTGAAAATTCGGATCTTATTTACATTATTTTCATGCTGAGTAGTGCTGTTGGCCCCCTCCACACAGACTTGAGAATAGTGAAAGCCTGTCTTGCTTTTCCGATGGTCCTTGCTTTGATATCCTCGTCATTTGAGTCCGCCTGTAGTTGAAACGATGCTTCACAGGTAGGTAGGTAGTAAATGAGGTTGTTTCTTTCAGGTTCCTCCTATTTATGCTGATCATTGTCTGTTGTTATTGTTCTCGTCCAGGAATCTTCATTATCTCTGTTTTCCCTTCCTTAAGCAGTAACTAGTCATGTAGAAGAAATATTTTTTCTCTAGTGGAAGTTCTTCGACCAGCAAAGTTGTCACAATGTGCCAAATAATTGAGAGAAGATTTGTAACTGAGCATGCAGAAGAGAATTGTTTTTGATGTTCTCTAAGCTTTGATGTGTGATCGTGGATGTTCCATCACTAGGCTAAGTGACAACATTTTGTGTAGTCATAATTTCTTCGTAGTTTGTAAACATTATGAAATAAGATCTGAGTAACAGGCGAATGTAGATGGACTAACTATTGTGAAACGGCAAAGTTAAACTTTAAGCAACAACACTAACTACCAATCAGCGAATGACCTTGAACGAACCAATCACATGAATAAGAGGGAATTTCGATTAAGGAAAACGTATATTTATGGAGAAAAAGAAAAGAATAAAAGCTGCATGAAACTGTTGCATAGGGGTTAATCTTTCTCTAACATGTGACAGAAACATCTTCCAGTTAAGCATATAGAATTAGTGTGTGTCCCTGTAATTGGTCCACAAAATCACTGGAATGGTTCACTCTGTCATGAATATATCCAAGAGATGACAGCGAGTTATAACCTTTCCATTTATCAGTATGCACTATGGATCCCTGTTTCACCAGTCGAGTGACAATAGACACTAAGGTAGTAGACTTTCTGTCTGGTGTTCTCTCCATGAATCCTTTCCGCAGGACATTGTCATATAAACCGATAACCCAAACATTGTTGGCTCGCTTACTACCACAGATGTATTTTTTTCTTCAATAAGACAGATTCGTCCGCGTGTATGACGACACCTTCTCCGCCTAACAACGAACTAATTCTCTCCGTTTTCCATCTCTGCAGTGCTGCTGCCACTGAACTGTTGACACGAGGCTATTTTCAGTCTCAGCAGCTGCGCCTGTTACAGGCTGTTTTAAAATCCATTAATTTCAAATATACAAAATCTGAGTTAGGAAGAGATGCGACCTAGCAAATAATGTTCCTGGGAAATATTAAAATTATCTGCTTACCTTCCCTCAAACTAACTCGTCTTAAGCAAATCGAACAACGATGAACATATCCACTGATCGTCATCACTGATCATCCCGATATACAAGAAGGGAGACAAGTCCTCTTGTGATAATCACAGAGGGATTAGCTTGACTAATATAGTATCTAAAATCCTAGGCTCAATAATACTGCGTAGACTAAGTGGTGCTCGGTAGGCACAAACACGAGAAAACCAGGCAGGTTTTAGGCCAGGAAGAGGGTGTATTGATCATATCTTCACCCTCTGACAGATTCTAGAACATAGGCATTCCTACCGGCGTCCAACAATCATTATATTTCTTGACCTAAAGGCGGAATTCGATTCTGTCGACCGAGAGGTACTCTGTCGATGCTTGGCTGTAAAGAGAATCCCGGGAAATTCATTGCACTGATTAAGGCAATCTACTAGCACTCATGCAGCCAGGTGAGGGCTTACAGCGAGTTGTCATCTGAAGTGGTGACGACTAGTGGCGTCCGTCAAGGATGCCCATTATCCCCATTCCTATTCAACTTCATCATAGACGTACTAATGGACTTAACCCTAACACACTTCAGCGACTCGGGGATTGAATTGCTACGAGGGAATAATCTCGTCGACTAAGAATATGCGTACGATATAGTCCTTCTAGGCGAGGACGCTGACAAAATCCAGCAGAGTCTACTGAACACCTTGAGCATCAATCTTCGTATGTTTGGCATGCGATTCGCCCCTGTAAAATGTAAGATGATGTTGCAGGATTGGACCACACCGACCCCTAGATTAGAAATAGGAAGTGAAGTGGTAGAGCACGTTGACCGCTTCAATTTCTTGGGAAGTACCATCAGGCAGTGCCAACGGGTTGATCTCAGACGAAATCTCAGCACAAACACAGAGGGCTAGTTTCGCCTACGCCGCGAGTTTGCGTCGTCTCTGGCTTAGTAGCCGTGATATTTGGCTAAGTGGCGATCGACCAAAGGGCGTGTGTACTGCTCAACAGTCCGCTCCGTCCTCCTTTATGGCTGGCTGTGAGACCTGGCCATTGAGAGTGGAAGACATGAAAAACCTGGCTAGCTGTCTTCGATCATAGGTGTCTGCGTTCTATCTCCTGCGTGAAGTGGTATAATAAGGTGAGCAATATTGAGGTTAGGCGTCGGTCGAGTGCTAGGTAAGAACGGGAAATCAATCGATGAGACTGTGAAGCTACATCGACTGAAATGGTTAGGACATGTGTTACGTATGCGTAGCCTAGTCATCGCCTTCCTCGACAATGGGAAATGTTACCTGACATAGGATTGGTCAGGCTGGAAAAGAGCTAGCGGCGGTCAAACCAAAACATGGCTTCACCAGTCAATGAAATCTACAACAGTTAGTCTAAGCCACGTAGGAAGATGTAGACTTCCTGGTTGGGGTCCTCGGGACGGTAAAAACCAATGAAGGTTGGAAACAATTGGTGACATGGCTCAAAATCGTTCTCAGTGGCGCAGATGCATCCACTCCTTGTGACTTATGATTTCCAATGAAACTGTTTTGTTCTTCGTTATTACTATTCCTTTGTCTCACCACACCTCTGTTTACTGTCTCTATTATGCATTTCTTCTACTTTCTTCTCTTGCTTTGTATGCTACATGGAGTGTGGCGACTTGAACTGCCGCACATATGTGCAAAGTTCCATGTGGAAAACCGACCGACTGACCGATATCCATCAATCCAAATGAACAAATCCTCTCCTTCCTAAGCAATCCCAAATCCAGTCAATATTGCAAAACTTTATCCTTATCGAACTGCAAACGTAACTTCGTTAGAGCAGGCATTTGATACGAATCAAGCGGAATACAATCTTGAACTCATGTGCATGATCCTCAATGGTCCATTCGAGGTCATTCGCTTATTGATGGTAGTTAGTGGTGCTTAAAGTTTAACTTGGCCTGTGAAACATTTCATAAAACTCCTAGTACATACATTAAAAATGACAAACTTGAAGACAGGATCGTCTGCTGTAATAAAGTGAACAAGTAAAAAATTCAAGGTCAATTAGGTAGGTATAAAACTCAAAAATCAAACAGCTGAGAGTTTAAAGGAATAAAAAAAATAATTGATTCAAGCCAGGTAGAAACTTTGCGCATCTACCTAGAGGAGTTTCTCCTGAATTCAATACTACACAGATTGACAGTCCTAATGTGGTGAGTGCTACTTATAATCCGATATAAGTAGTATATCAGAAACGAATTCAGAAAAGTAACAATATGTTTTGCACACTGGAAAGAGCCATCAGAGAAGAGAACCATGAGAAGAATTTTGCCATATGATACAAAATCCAAGAAGCTATCGAATGTGATGATATTCGACCAATTCGTCAAGGATGTGGTAAATGATGTGCAAATGACAGTTTGAAAATATGGGATACGAAATTTACCTATGTACAATACGTTTCTCCTTTCAGCCTCCTCGGTCTTTTTTTCTTCACATTTGGTGCCGCTGCTTCTGCCGGAGATGAAGGTGCCGTGGCCGCAGGTATTCAAGGAGGGAGATGTGCGGACGTTCCTCAGGGACTTCGAAGCTGTCGCGGAGCTGGTTGGAGTGTAGGAGCAGAAGGCGAAGCTGGTTGTCTTGGGAACTCTGCTGAGGGGCCGCGCGAAGGCTGCTGGAAGGTGAGGTGGCGTGGGCCAAGGTCGTCGAGAGGCTCGTGTGCGAGTTCGACAGCCCTGCGGACAGACAAGAGGCGCTGCAGAAGTTTCGGACGCTCAGACTTAGCTAGGATGGGGATCCGCTAGTTCTAGCAGTAACGCAGACGAATCACCTGCGACGCGAGTTACCCGCCCTGGACGAAGATTCACGGGAGCAGTTGCTTGCATCTCAGTTCCTTGAATGCGTCCCGACAAATATCGCTCATCAGTTACAGCTAGTTAACGCAGCTCAACCAATGGATGTTTATGAAATGGCGAAGATGACGAGGCAGATAATGACTACGCATGGTGCTCCAGTGATGACGGAGTGCCAAGATGATCGAAGACCAGATTGAAGAGTTGAAACAGCAGGTGGCGGCTATGCAGATAAAGAAAATACCGAGGAGGCTGAAAGGAGAAACGTATTGTACATAGGTAAATTTCGTATCCCATATTTTCAAACTGTCATTTGCACATCATTTACCACATCCTTGACGAATTGGTCGAATATCGTCACATTCGATAGCTTCTTGGATTTTGCATCATACGGCAAAATTCTTCTCATGGTTCTCTTCTCTGATGGCTCTTTCCAGTGTGCAAAACATATTGTTACTTTTCTGAATTCGTTTCTGATATACTACTTATATCGGATTATAAGTAGCACTCACCACAACACCAGTCATAAAACCTTCCACTCATTTGAGCTAGAAAATATGCAAAAAAAATCACTATACAACAAAAACAAACGAAATTCTTTTAGACACAAGAACAGAACAAAAAGTTGTCAACCAAAATTCACTTTTTGAAATCAGATGCTGTGTGGTGATTAGCAGCGGGACCCAGGATGCTCGTTTCGTCTCTCATGCGACTCGTCAGTTGGATGGATGTATTGCCAGTGAAGCTCGAACTCAGTGCCCGTAGGTTCAAACACCAACCAAAGCGCATTATTCATTAACTTCACGATAATCAAGTATTTATCAGATTTTCATGGCGAATATGTCAGCTTTCTCAAGGCGGAGTGAATTCAACATCATGTTGAAAATTTCAGCCAGTCAGTGAGAACTAGATTGATTTCGAAAGCTCGGAGGATCAAAATCAGAATACATGAGCCGCAAACACTCGTTATCAAATCAGAGTTGACTGTGATATGACGCAGCTATCAATGATATGGAATAATCTAACTATATGATATTAGATAGTTAGAGGCAATCAGCAGGAATCCTTGGACCTAGGTTTCTTGCTTGTTGGCACTCATCAGCAAGGCGTATCTATAACCTTAAAGGAACTCATTTCCCTTCTGAGATTCGAACCCGCGTCACCCGGTGCCGCAGTCCCACAACAGTCCTACAGGAGGTCAGTCGCGAGCCCTAATAGCTCAGTGGTAACGTCTGTGACTGCAGGCAGCACTGAGTGACGCGGGTTCGAATCTCCTCAGAAGGGACATGAGCTGTTCCTTCAATGTGGTTACAAAAACGCCTTGCTGACTGACTGACCGGTGAGTGCCAACTAGCACAAACCCAAGTTCCCGGCAAGACTTCCTCTGGCCGATTGCCTCCAACTATCTAATATCATCAAATCAATGTGTGCATTGGGATGGTGAGCTAACCACCTAGTAGAATGGTGGCCATATTGCAAACCTGACTGATTGACTGGCTGATATAATTCAGTCCGCACCAAACAACGAAAGGACTAGACACGTGTGACACTAGTTGCTAGTGTCCAATCAAAATCTAACTATGTCTCCATACAACAACAGTCCAGTAATTACAGTGATGTTCCTTGTGGTATCCTTTTCTGCTCCCTCGCTTCAGAGAAACATTATAGCTTATTGCATATGCACAAAAACTGTGTCACGCTACTACTAAACAGCTTTTGAAAACATTTTTAACGTGAATGGTGAATAGGAAAATTGCAGTATTGCATAGGCCATACAATAAGGCGTGTTTCTCGTCAAATCTCAGAACATCACCCTGCCTGGTTAAGCAAAGGACAAACAAAATCTATTCACAGCGCTGCTATTCTATCTCACTCATCATCTTGTGGATACAAAAAAACAAGACTGATTGATGTTAACAAGGCGGCGGCTTTCAGGGTCATTTACCGAATACCAACTAACAAATCTCAATTTCGCCTTAACAGTTCGACTACTAAATATTGCTGAGGCTGGCTGGCTGGCTGTTGGGATCCATATTAACAAGCCTGATTTGTGCATCCAAAAGAGGAAGTTGGTCAGTTCAGACATTATCCTTACCTGCTTGACCATCTGGGTTTGAATGATCGATCCTGAATTTTTGTGTAATTTTCCTAATTTTAGTTGATATACTATTTCCTACTATATCTTTATCGTTATTATTATTATGATTGCAATTTAAGCATCTTTCAGGGACTATGGTAATTCCATTGTGATCTTACTTTGCAAATCGACATTATTTAAAAAACACTAATATTGTTACTGACTACTAATCTAGAATATTCTATGTATATAAACATGCATATATACGTATAATTGTAGAGGCAGAGGAGGAGGAATTTATCGAAAAGGATATTCTTTGCTAGCTCAATTATTTTGAATTAATGTCGGTTCGACAGACTAATACTGATGTAATGGGAAGTGACTGAAGGTACACCGAAGACTTAGAGTGAATTGCGAGGTCATAAGGATTTTAGAAAAATGATACAAATAAGTGTAATACGTATTAGCGTAATATTATAACAATAGAAGAGAAGGGCCAGGCAACCGATCGTTTATTAAGGTAATCAACACATATTTATCGATTTTCATGTACATTATTATAGATTATTGTAAGCAGACAAACACAGTCTTCTGATTGGTGGTTGTTTCTCTTTGCGGCTATTTCTTGAAGGTCAGATCATCTATCTGCTAATTGTATCCACCTACGCAAACAAAGTGTGCTGTGATTGGTTGTTGAGTCAGTCAGTCTTTGTTCTTGTCCTTGTTTTCTCATGACCAATATTGGGGACACAAACATTGATATAGTTTTTACTGTCTACCAATTTTCACTAGCAGACGGCTCTCATCACAATATTACCGCTATAAAAATGACCACACCTTATTTTTTAAACAATTACTTTAAAATGTTTTCAATACAGATCAGTCTCAAGATTCACCGGAACAACCTGATACAGACCCGCCCAGTACCATGGCTCACATTCCAGCGATTAGTGCAGCTCAAACAGTGGATGAGAATTCAGCTGGGCACGGTGGACCCCAGGCAAAAACTCAGCCTCAGGCATTTACGACAACAACAAGTCTGGGAAGTGTTAATCCTACAATTTCTGGTTCTCAGGGAGGTGGTTCAGGCAGAACAAGTGACTTCGCCAAAGTCGAAGATGTTAATCCCCAAAATCCTCATACTATTTCATTATGGCGTTTTCAATGCCCAATGACGAAGGTAAGATAGATAAGTTCTCTATAATTTGGTTTATTATGTTTAGTTATGTCTTAACGAGTTGATCACGGATTGATATCAGTTAGAGAAGCATTGAAAACCAACCACAGGGAGTACTGGACAGCTGTTTCATCAGCCTAATTTGGGAACCATCGGCAGTACGGACCCACCACAGCGGGTTTGAACCCAGGACCTTCCGGTTACAAGGCAAGCTGACTCGTATACCATTCAGTCACTCAATTGGACCCGATTCCTCAATGGCCAGTGCATGAATTCTAACTTCTACCAATTCGTGAGGCACTTAGCGCGACTGGTACCAACCAATATCGTCAGTGGGACATCCATCCTCACACATGACATCTGGATGGACCTCACTGGTCAATAATTCACACTAGTACTGACTCCAGGAAACTCCTTCCTGTAGCAAGTCACTAGCGAGCATCAAATTAATTTTCTATAGTTTGGTTTGTAGGGGTTAGATTTTTTTCTTTTTAAGAGTTGATCACGGATTGATATCAGTTAGAGAACCACTGAAAACCAGGGAGTACTGGACAGCTGTTTCATCAGCCTAGTTTGGGAATCATCGGCTGTACGCGCCTATGGATTCCAGTGGCTGAATGGTTTAGGAGCTTGCCTTGTAACCGGAAGCTCCTGGGTTCGAACCCGCTGTGGTGGGTGCGTACTGTCAATAATTCCCGAACTAGGCTGATGAAACATCTGGCTGTCCAGTACTCCCTGTGGCTGGTTTTCAATGCTTCTCTAACTGGTTGATATCAATCCGTGATCAACTGGTAGGATATAAGTGGTAGATGAAGTTTTAAGAATCCACCGAATACATTACCAAACTTATAGAGTATAAAATAGGGAGAATTTTTTTTATTGCAGAGGATAGAGACCGAAGAGGGAATAAATAAGTCAGATAAAGTGACTGTTTGTATAACATCTCAGCAAATCTATATAACAAATGGATGGGGAAGTTCCAGAACAATTTCTGGTTAGGGGTTGAATTAATAAAAATTACAATTAGGAATTAAAATGCCATAATAAACAGGGGGATGGGTAAAACTCAGACAAAGTAGCATAATAACTAAGAAAATTGACATTGTGCAATTGGGGGTTAGAAATGTAAAAATAACAAAATATACAGGATGTTTGGATAAGAAACGAGTGTGATGAATAATTGTTTATGCAATCAGGGATTAAATGTGTAGAAATAGTAAAATGACAAAATAAACAGGAAGTGTGGATATGAAAGTATGGTAGTGTAGACAGGGATTAAGAAAAACTTAAAATAACATGAATAAACAGGAAGTTTAGATAAGAAAGGCAATGGGATGGTCATTATTAAAAAATTTACCTGTTTACGATGGCCATGGCAGGGACATGGGTTGGACGTATTTCTTTTGGATACAAAGCGTGGGTTTGAGTTTTTGGATAGCTAGCGGCTTAGCTATGCTCAGATGTCTTGATTTCACTCCCTTTGATAGGTTTGATTGAATCTTGTATATTACTTCGAAGGATTTTTCGAAAGGCGCTGAATGTCCTGAGTTGACCAGATGTTCTGTCACTGAACTGTATACACGTTTTCGGTCTCCTTTTACCAGCCAGGCTGGGTAGTGTTCGCGAGCGCGTTTTCCATATAATAATTCTATATAATATAATTCTATATAATTTCACCATATGTGTCTTTCTAAATATTCTTGGAAATATTACATATTATATTTAAATTCCAAGGGAAAATATACAAACGAACTGAGGGAGTTGCCACGGTGTCACCAATATCTCCAGTTGTGCCAGGCATATTCATGGATAGGTGGCAAAACATAGTCATTGAAACTTTCAGCTTCCAATGTTAGATTACAGAGGAAAAAGGAAAGAAGATGGGAAGTAAAACACACTAGTGTGTGTTTACAGGAAACCCACACATTCAATCAAATACTTGGACTTCCGATCATCCCACCCTACGTCAGTAAAATAAGATTGGTGAAATGTTCAAGTGACAGAGCACAAAAACTAAGTAGTACCAAGGAAAATCTAAGACAGGAAATGAGGCATATAAGAGAAGCCTTGAACACGGGCAGTAATTTTGCTCGAAATATTACCAATAACAAAACTTATCATTGTGTGTAAACTATTAAAATATAATTATACTTTATTTGATCTAATCCACAATGCTCAAACTTTTTACTGATATTAACTTAATAATTACTCTGATAAATTAGTCAGGAAATATATAGGAAAATGTAAAAATAAAATAAATAATGATAGTAGTGATAGTGATTATAATAATAATATTAATGACGACATGCATGTCAGATTTGGGGAAGACAACACTATTAATTAGGAATGTAAATCATCAGTAGTAATTCCATACGAGTAAGGAACCACAGCAACCTTACAGCGAAGAATTCTTAACAAGCCGGGCAGGAATAAAAGTGGCTGGAATTCCAACCAACCACAAACTCAATTACAAACATGCTTTGTTGGTTAAAGGACCAATCCTGTGGAGCCAACAAAACAAAATTTAGTTTATCTAATACCCTGCCTGCGATGATTGTCAGGTCAAATACATAGATGGGTCAAAGTAGTAGAACAGGGTCAGTCAGTGAGTCAGACTAGCCGAGCAGCATAAACACCGAGCAGCAAAATCTAGATTAGTTGACCCGAATAAGATAAGAAATCTAGAGAATAGTTGAGCAGCTATCACAAGCACTACATGCAATTACACACACCCAAACATACAATGGGCCGGATGGGATAGGATGACAGTTTTAAAATCCAAGACAGTTAACAGGGTGGCAAATGGGGAAGATTGATAATGGAAGCTTTGTTTATTGAGTCAACTGTAAATCAACACGTGTAATAGGAATGATTCAACACCTGTCCAGCTGGACATCTGGATAATTCTACTACGCTAATGACAACGACAAATAGATGAGAACAAAGAAAACTATAAAACTCAAGTTTTGATGTCGTGTGATTATAATTGGTGATATGATTATGAACCACAATAATGAATTGTGTTCGAAACAACTTTGTCATCCAGTAAATACTAATACTGTTTCAGATAGAATGGGTGTGGATTGACAACATTGTCAACGGGAGAGTCAGTGATCTACTCCAGTTATACAGCCGACAACCACGAACACACTGAGGAAGTGGCTAACATGATGTCATCAGTGTCAGCCAAAGCACAAATGCGATGGGGACCAACTTCATCCAGGATCATAACAGCAAGACTCAACCCCAAAGGAAGGACGGTAACAATTATCCAGTGCTTCGCAACTACAAAAAACGCGGAACAAGAAAA
Organism: Trichobilharzia szidati; assembly: GCA_944472155.2. Classification (NCBI taxonomy): domain Eukaryota; kingdom Metazoa; phylum Platyhelminthes; class Trematoda; order Strigeidida; family Schistosomatidae; genus Trichobilharzia; species Trichobilharzia szidati. Next base: position 18,412,683 of record OX235279.1, on the reverse strand, counting down.
GAAGGAGGATTTCTACAGACAACTACAAACAGTAATGGACAACATCCCAAGTTATTATTATTGTTTCCTTTAGTTCCTAGAGGAACATATGGATGTGTGTTTGACACATCCCAAATGGTGGCACCAAAATCTAATGGGCGATATGCTAGCAAGCCAAACTGGGAGCAGATAATACAGGAAGAGAATTCATCATAGGTCGAGAGGCTCTCATTCATAGAAGTGAGTGTGAACGGAGAACTATTCGCAGAGTTCTGCACTTTCAATGATTTGGGGATCAGATGTGGCGTGTACAAGCAGAAGGATATAAGCAAAGCAACACTGGTTTCGTCTCACAGACACACTATGAACTAGATAGATTTCATCTCAATCTCAAGAAAGTGGAGACACAGCCAGTGTGCTGGACACAAAGTCGAGAAGGAGAGCTGATGTGGGCTCGAACCATCATCTAGTTCAAGGAACCTTCAAGGTGAAGCTGAAATGCATGAAAACAAATGGAGACAACACAATTCAAGTTCAGTATTCAGAAATTGAAGGACAAAACTACAAGGGATGTCTTCGCTACAGATCAGATCAGAGCAAAGTCGGACACACTACGTTGCATCACTGAGGAAATCTGTGTGGAAGAACATTGGAAATCTCTGAAAGCGATATTTACGGAAACGTGTGCAGCTGTTCTAGTAAGAAAGACGAGACAAGACAAGGAATGTCTGTCAACGGATACCTAGAAGCTAATCGAGGAGAGGAGAGGAGGATGGTGAAAGCGAAGATAACTCATTACAAAGATGGACAACAGAAGAAGAAGCTGAGTTCAATGTACACTCCAATGAATAAAGAAGTGAAGAAGAGTGCTAGGAAAGACAAACGACAATTCTACGACACACTGGCTGGCAACTGAAGCAGAAAAGGCCACAGGCAAAAGAGGCATCAAGACACTATATCAGATAACCAGGTCTCTATCTATGAAGAGATCAACCCAGATGACGAAACCAATAAAAGATTCTCAAGGGAACCTGATTACCGAGGAGGAGAAACAAATCAAACAATCGGCGGATCACTTTAAAGGACTCTTGAATCGACCACCACCGGCAACTCGTTCAGAAATACACCACCAACAACAGCACTCACAGAACTTCCGGTGGACATCACTCCTCCAAAGGAAGAAAAAATCCTGAATGCAATCAAGCCACTGAAGTCCGTGAAGGCAGCAGGACCAGACGGAATTCCTCCCAAAGCACTGAAGATGGCCCCAGAAATTACGATAGATGCTCTCACTGCATTACTGCAAAACTTCTGGAATGAAGGAAAGGTGCCTACTGATTGGAAGAAGGACTACCTCGTCAAACTGCCAAAGAAGGGCTACTTAGGCCTGTACCAGAACTGGCTGGCGTGCAGTAATGCTCTTGTCCACGCCAAGTAAAATACTATGTCACATCATCCTGGAGAGAGAATAAAGGATGCACTGGATACAGAACTCCGCCCGCCGGAACAAGCTGGATTCAGGAAAGGCAAATTATGTGCTGATCAAATTGCAACTCTACGCATCGTCATCGAAAAAAGCATAGAATGGTAGTCAAACCTCTACCTCAACTTCATCGACTTTGAAAAGGCCTTCGACAAACAGCGTTGACGGAGAAGTCATTTGGAAAGTACTTCAACACTACGGCCTACCTCAAGTCCTTATCAGCCTCGTTCAACAGCTGGTTATAGGACAGTGCTACATTTCAGGTGATCGAAGTACATACCGATGATATTCTTAATTGTGGTGGGGTGGATTATGCTCCAGGCTGTTGGGGGCGAGGAGACAGGAATACGCTGGACGACTGATAAGAAGACTCTGGAAGATCTGAATTTCGCAGATGATATTTGTCTGTCTAATGTCACACAAACTCGAAGACTTGCGGGCCGGTGAAAACCAACAAACTGGCTGAACAAGGTTGCAGTGTAGACAGGACTGCATGTAACTTATCCAGTTACATAATTTATCTTCTTCTGCCTCGCTTACTAAAGCCGGTGTTCCTCAACGTGCCGTCCTCTCTCTCTTTCTTTTTTATTTCTTCCTACATGACCTACCTCATTTAGACGAAACTAACTTTGTCAAATATGCTGATGATCTGACTGTATCACTGCCTATTACTTCCGAGTCTGACTGCTCCAAACTTATTAGCTTTCCGTTGGACATCAGCAAGTGGTCTAAGTCAAATGGTCTTATGTTAAATCCTTCCAAATGTCAGCCAGTTAACTTCACTGTCAAGCATCGAAGTGACATACATGAACTAATTAGTTCCCATGATGCCTGTAGCATACATAGATGGCACTGAAATTGAAACCAAGTCAAGCATTAAATACCTTGGATTAGTTCTTTCCTCTCACCTTTTATGGTCATCCCACATTTTATCAATCTCTAAGAAAATGTTTCGTCTACAACCTTCTACATTAAAAATAATGTTAAGACAATCAGGTATCAAGCAACCTTTACTTATGCAGTTTGTAAACTCCTGTATTTTACCTATTGTACTCTATTGCTCTCCATTAATCTTTCCTGGGCTTGTCAAAAAAAGACTATATCATTAAATTACGAAGGGTATTAAATGCTGTGAGTAGGGCTTGTGGTATGCCACTGCGTGAGCTCGCCACGCCAATATTATAGTCTAGAGACATATAAAATCCTGTACAAAATGGGCAAAGGCTGTACTGTCAGACCGTCTGCACACCCCTCCCCGCTTTATTCACAACTATCCCTTTGCATCTCATCAGGTAGGACGAGAAGTCAATAATGTAGGAAGTTATATGCTTGAACCACTTGGTACAAAAATTCTACAATACCCTATTTAGCCCGTATTTTATGTGATGGAGGCACTGTTAGACGTGAAATATATAAGAAGTTACTATGTAATTAGTAAAGTGAATCGACCCTTTCATCGTTCGTTCATCTTTCTGTAATTTTATGTTGTCACTCTTTTTATCGTTTAATTTTAATTTAGCTATTTTATTTTAGTTGTTATTACTACTATTATTACTACAATTTTATACTTTGTGCATATTTTTTTCTTTATCGAATACTGTATTTGCTACATAGCTGCTACAACAACGTTTTGTTTATTATTATTATTATGTAATGTTTATTTTTGTTGTTGTCGTTTTGAGTAAATTAGAGGCAATATTGTACTGAATGCTGAAAATTCCTTGTTGTATCATTAGTACTGTTTTTGGAATAAAGCAAAAATTATTATTATCATTATTATTAATATTCTTTTTCTTCAAATATAGGGTCGTAACATAGCAGATATGGCGTGGAATAAACAAAATCCAAATATTCTTGCTGTCGGCTATGGCCAGTTTGAATATGATCACCAGCGCAAAGGTTTGGTATGTTGTTGGTCATTGAAGTTCATTGAATACCCTGAACGCTACTATGAAACACCAAGTGGAGTAAGCGCAGTTGGCTGGTCAAAAATCCATGCCAACTTGTTAGCTGTAAGTTGTTGTTGTTTTTTTTTTCTCGCGTCGATTGATTGAACCGAAGTGCTCCTCGGTCTCAGGTTGACATATCTGTTGGCTTCTTGTTCAGATGATTCGACGACGATGTCTGGGCATGGAATTAGAAGCTAAATGGTGGATGATGACTTGACTAGCAGTGGAATCCAGTGCAGGATAACGCGCATTTCGTCCTATCCGGGACTCGTCAGCTCAGCGCGTGTACCTGCATTCCACAGTTAGTCAGTGATGATGTTCCCACCATGGAGGCTCGAACCCACTACTCATAGTTTCAGACACCAGCCACAGCATTATCCACTAGACCACTTGGGCCACGACAGCCACCCACCTCTTGTGCAACGGGTCATATTAATTATTTAACTGAATTTTAGATCTTCCCGTTGAGTCTTGAAGAAAATAAAAGACAGATTTAGCGAAGAAAATTTTCTTTAACGACGAAATCATCTTTATAGGCTGGTTATACTGTCGTATTTCTACATACGAAAAATGTATGGTTGTCTTTTATTGAGTAATAGCATGAGGGGGCTGTGCGTCGGTGGCACAGTGGTTAGGACTCTCGCCGACCATGCACATGGTCCGGGGTTTGATCTCCTACCGACGCACACCCGATATCTATGGTCGGCCTGCAAAATTTGGGCTACCGATATCCATGCTGAAAATGCCATACTTGTACTGAAAATACGGTGTGGCATCAAGCTGTAATCAAAATAAAAAATAAATAAATAGTTACTCAGGAGTGGCTTTAGAAGTGAAAATTAAAAGTTGTAAATTACGT
>OX235279.1:18243037-18407915 GCA_944472155.2 Trichobilharzia szidati | reverse complement strand
CCTGACTGGTTGGGGTCCTCGGGACGGTAAAAACCAATGAAGGTTGGAAACAATTGGTGGCATGGCTCAAAGTGATCGTTCTCAGTGGCACAGATGCATCCACTCCTTGTGACTTATGATTTCCAATGAAACTGTTTTGTTCTCCATTATTACTATTCCTCTGTCTCACACACTTCTGTTTACTGTCTCTCTATTATGCATTTCTCCTACTTTCTTCTCTTGCTTTGTATGCTACATGGAGTGTGGCGACTTGAACTGCCGCACATATGTGCAAAGTTCCATGTGTAAAACCGACCGACTGACCGATATCCAGCAATCCAAATGAACAAATCCCCTCCTTCCTCCCTAAGCAATCCCAAATCTAGTCAATATTGCAAAACTTTATCCTTATCGAACTGCAAACGTAACTTCGTTAGAGCAGGCATTTGATACGAATCAAGCGGAATACAATCTTGAACTCATGTGCATGATCCTCAATGGTCCATTCGAGGTCATTCGCTGATTGATGGTAGTTTTAGTGGTGGTTAAAGTTTAACTTGGCCTATGAAACATTTCATAAATCTCCTAGTACATCGTCTGCTGTAATAAAGTGAACAAGTAAAAAATTCAAGGTCAATTAGGTAGGTATAAAACTCAAAAATCAAACAGCTGAGAGTTTAAAGGAATAAAAAAAGTAAATGATTCAAGCCAGGTAGAAACTTTGCGCATCTATCTAGAGAAGTTTCTCCTGAATTCAATACTACACACAGATTGACAGTCATAATGTGGTGAGTGCTACTTATAATCCGATATAAGTAGTATATCAGAAACGAATTCAGAAAAGTAATAATATGTTTTGCACACTGGAAAGAGCAATCAAAGAAGAGAACCATGAGAAGAATTTTGCCGTATGATGCAAAATCCAAGAAGCTATCGAATGTGACGATATTCGACCAATTCGTCAAGGATGTGGTAAATGATGTGAAAATGGCAGTTTGAAAATATGGAATACGAAATTTACCTATGTACAATACGTTTCACCTTTCATCCTCCTCGGTTTTTTTTTCTTCACATTTGGTACCGCTGCTTCTCTCGGAGATGAAGGTGCCGTGGCCGCAGGTGTTCGAGGAGGGAGATGTGCGGACGTTCCTCAGGGACTTCGAAGCTGTCGCGGAGCTGGTTGGAGTGTAGGAGCAGAAGGCGAAGCTGGTTGGAGTGTAGGAGCTCTGCTGAGGGGCCACGCGAAGGTTGCTGGAAGGTGAAGTGGCGTGGGCCAGGGTCGTCGAGAGGCTCGTGTGCGAGTTCGACAGCCCTGCGGACAGACAAGAGGCGCTGCAGAAGTTTCGGACGCTCAGACTTAGCTAGGATGGGTTCTGCTAGTTCTCGCAGTAACGCTGACGAATCACCTGCGACGCGAGTTACCCACCCTGGACGGAGATTCACGGGAGCAGTTGCTTGCATCTCAGTTCCTTGAATGCGTCCAGACAAATATCGCTCATCAGTTACAGCTAGTTAACGCAGCTCAACCAATGGATGTTTATGAAATGGCGAAGGTGACGAGGCAGATAATGACTACGCATGGTGCTCCAGTGATGACGGGGTGCCAAGATTCCAAGAAGATCGAAGACCAGATTGAAGAGTTCAAACAGCAGGTGGCGGCTATGCAGATAAAGAAAATACCGAGGAGGCTGAAAGGAGAAACGTATTGTACATAGGTAAATTTCGTATACCATATTTTCAAACTGCCATTTTCACATCATTTACCACATCCTTGACGAATTGGTCGAATATCGTCACATTCGATAGCTTCTTGGATTTTGCATCATACGGCAAAATTCTTCTCATGGTTCTCTTCTTTGACTGCTCTTTCCAGTGTGCAAAACATATTATTACTTTTCTGAATTCGTTTCTGATATACTACTTATATCGGATTATAAGTAGCACTCACCACAATACCAGTCATAAAACCTTCCACTCATTTGAGCTAGAAAATATGCAAAAAAAATCACTATACAACAAAAACAAACGAAATTCTTTTTGAAATCAGATGCTGTGTGGTGATTAGCAGCGGGACCCAGGATGCTCGTTTCCTCTCTCATGCGACTCGTCAGTTGGATGGATGTACCTGCATTCCCTAGTGAGTGATGGTGTATTGCCAGTGAAGCTGGAACCCAGTGCCCGTAGGTTCAAACACCAACCAAAGCGCATTATTCATTAACTTCACGATAAACAAGTATTTATCAGATTTTCATGGCGAATATGTCAGCTTTCTCAAGGCGGAGTGAATTCAAAATCATCTTGAAAATTTCAGTCAGTCAGCCAGTCAGTCAGTGAAAACTAGACTGATTTCAAAATCTCTGAAGATCAAAAAATCAGAATAGGCGAATGAAGAATCGATCATGTTCTGCCTAAGGCGAGCCGCAAACACTAGTCATCAAATCAGAGTTGACTGTGATATAATGCAGCTGTCAATGATATGGAATAATCTAACTATATGATATAAGATGGTTGGAGGCAGTCAGCAGGAAACCTGGGACCTAGGTTTCTTGCTTGTTGGCACTCATCAGCAAGGTGTATCTATAACCTTGAAGGAACTCATTTCCCTTCTGAGATTCGAGCCCGCGTCACCCGGCGCCGCAGTCCCACAACAGTCCTACAGGAGGTCAGTTGCGAGCCCTAATAGCTCAGTGGTAACGTCTCTGACTGCAGGCAGCACTGGATGACGCGGATTCGAATCTCCTCAGAAGGGGCATGAGCTGTTCCTTCAATGTGGCTACAAAAACGCCTTGCTGACTGACTGGTGAGTGCCAACTAGCACGAAACCTAGATCCAGGTAAGGCTTACTCTGGCCGATTGCCTCCAAGTATCTAATATCATCAAATCAATGTGTGCATTGGGATGGTGAGCTAACCACCTAGTAGAATGGTGGCCATATTGCAAACCTGACTGACTGACTGGCTGATATAATTCAGTCGGCACCAAACAACCAAAGGAATAGACACGTATGACACTGGTTGCTAGTGTCCAGTCAAAATCTAACTATGTCTCCATACCACAACAGTCCAGTTAATTACAGTGATGTTCCTTGTGGTATCCTTTTCTGCTCCCTCGCTTCAGAAAAACATTATAGCTTATTGCATATGCACAAAAACTGTGTCACGCTACTACTAAACAACTTTTGAAAACATTTTTAACGTGAATGGTGAATAGGAAAATTGCAGTATTGCATAGGCCATACAATAAGGCGTGTTTCTCGTCGAATCTCAGAACATCACCCTGCCTGGTTAAGCAAAGGACAAACAAAATCTATTCACAGCGCTGCTATTCTATCTCACTCATCATCTTGTGGATACAAAAAACAAGACTGATTGATGTTAACAAGGCGGCGGCTTTCACGGTCATTTACCGAATACCAACTAACAAATCTCAATTTCGCCTTAACATTTCGACTACTAAATATTGCTGAGGCTGGCTGGCTGGCTGTTGGGATCCATATTAACAAGCCTAATTTGTGCATCCAAAAGAAGAAGTTGGTTGGTTCAGATATTATCCTAACTTGTTTGGCCATCTATGTTTGAATGATCGATCCTGAATTTTTGTGTAATTTTCCTAATTTTAGTTGATATACTATTTCCTACTATATCTTTATCGTTATTATTATTATGATTGCAATTTAAGCATCTTTAATGAACTGTGGTGATTCCATTGTGATCTTACTTTGCAAATCGACATTATTTAAAAAACACTAATATTGTTACTGACTACTAATCTAGAATATTCTATGTATATAAACATGCATATATACGTATAATTGTAGAGGCAGAGGAGGAGGAATTTGTCGAAAAGGATATTCTTTGCTAGCTCAATTATTTTGAATTAATCTCGGTTCGACAGACTAATACTGATGTAATGGGAAGTGATTGAGGGTACACCGAAGACTTAGAGTGAATTGCGAGGTCATAAGGATTTTAGAAAAATGATACAAATAAGTGTAATACGTATTAGCGTAATATTATAACAATAGAAGAGAAGGGCCAGGCAACCGATCGTTTATTATGGTAATCAACACATATTTATCGATTTTCACGTACATTATTATAGATTATTGTAAGCAGACAAACACAGTCTTCTGATTGGTGGTTGTTTCTCTTTGTGGCTATTTCTTGAAGGTCAGATCATCTATCTGCTAATTGTATCCGCCTACGCAAACAAAGTGTGCTGTGATTGGTTGTTGAGTCAGTCAGTCTTTGTTCTTGTCCTTGTTTTCTCATGACCAATATTGGGGACACAAACATTGACATAGTTTTTACTGTCTACCAATTTTCACTAGCAGACGGCTCTCATCACAATATTACCGCTATAAAAATGACCACACCTTATTTTTTAAACAATTACTTTAAAATGTTTTCAATACAGATCAGTCTCAAGATTCACCGGAACAACCTGAAACAGACCCGCCCAGTACCATGGCTCACATTCCAGCGATTAGTGCAGCTCAAACAGTGGATGAGAATTCAGCTGGGCACGGTGGACCCCAGGCAAAAACTCAGCCTCAGGCATTTACGACAACAACAAGTCTGGGAAGTGTTAATCCTACAATTTCTGGTTCTCAGGGAGGTGGTTCAGGCAGAACAAGTGACTTCGCCAAAGTCGAAGATGTTAATCCTCAAAATCCTCATACTATTTCATTATGGCGTTTTCAATGCCCAATGACGAAGGTAAGATAGATAAGTTCTCTATAATTTGGTTTATTATGTTTAGTTATGTCTCAACCAGTTGATCACGGATTGACATCAGTTAGAGAAGCATTGAAAACCAACCACAGGGAATACTGGACAGCTGTTTCATCAGCCTAATTTGGGAATCATCGGCAGTACGGACCCACCACAGGGGGTTTGAACCCAGGACCTTCCGGTTACAAGGCAAGCCAGCTGGCTCGTATACCATTCAGTCACTCAATGGGACCCGATTCCTCAATGGCCAGTGCATGAATTCTAACTTCCACCAATTCGTGAGGCACTTAGCGCGACTGGTACCAACCAATATCGTCAGTGGGACATCCATCCTCACACATGACATCTGGATGGACCTCACTGGTCAATAATTCACACTAGTACTGACTCCAGGAAACTCCTTCCTGTAGCAAGTCACTAGCGAGCATCAAATTAATTTTCTATAGTTTGGTTTGTAAGGGTTAGATTTTTTTCTTTTTAAGAGTTGATCACGGATTGATATCAGTTAGAGAACCACTGAAAACCAGGGAGTACTGGACAGCTGTTTCATCAGCCTAGTTTGGGAATCATCGGCCGTACGCGCCTATGGATTCCAGTGGCTGAATGTTTTAGGAGCTTGCCTTGTAACCGGAAGCTCCTGGGTTCGAACCCGCTGTGGTGGGTGCGTACTGTCAATAATTCCCGAACTAGGCTGATGAAACATCTGGTTGTCCAGTACTCCCTGTGGCTGGTTTTCAATGCTTCTCTAACTGGTTGATATCAATCCGTGATCAACTGGTAAGATATAAGTGGCAGATGAAGTTTTAAGAACCCACCGAATACATTACCAGACTTATAGAGTATAAAATAGGGAGAATTTTTTTTATTGCAGAGGATAGAGACCGAAGAGGGAATAAATAAGTCAGATAAAGTGACTGTTTGTATAACATCTCAGCAAATCTATATAACAAATGGATGGGAAAGTTCCAGAACAATTTCTGGTTAGGGGTTGAATTAATAAAAATTACAATTAGGAATTAAAATGCCATAATAAACAGGGGAAAGATAAAGCTCAGGCAAATTAGCACCATAATTACTGAGAAGATTGACACCGATTGTGCAGTTGGGGGTTAGAAATGTAGAAATAACAAAATATACAGGATGTTTGGATAAAAAACTAATGTGATGAATAACTGTTTATGCAATCAGGGATTAAATATGTAGAAATAATAAAATGACAAAATAAACAGGAAGTGTGGATATGAAAGTATGGTAGTGTAGACAGGGATTAATAAAAACTTAAAATAAGATGAATAAACAGGAAGTTTAGATAAGAAAGGCGATGGGATGGTCATTATTAAAAAATTTACCTGTTTACGATGGCCATGGCAGGGACGGACAGGGGTTGGACGTATTTCTTTTGGATACAAAGAGTGGGTTTGAGTTTTTGGATAGCTAACGCCTCAGCTATGCCCAAATGTCTTGATTTCACTCCCTTTGATAGGTTTGATTGAAACTTGTATATTACTTTGAAGGACTTTTCGAAAGATGCTGAATGTCCTGAGTTGACCAGATGTCCTGTCACTGAACTGTTTACACGTTTTTGCTCTCCTTTTACCAGCCAGGCTGGGTAGTGTTCGCGAGCGCGTTTTCCATATAATATTTCTATATAATATAATTCTATATAATTTCATCATATGTGTCTTTCTAAATATTCTTGGAAATATTATATATTATATTTAAATTCCAAGGGAAAATATACAAACGAACTGACGGAGTTGCCACGGTGTCACCAATATCTCCAGTTGTGCCAGGCATATTCATGGATAGGTGGCAAAACATAGCCATTGAAACGTTCAGCCCCACCCATCCCAAAATTATGGTGGAGGTATGTAGTTGACACACATTCACTGTACTTAGAACACAGGATATAGATAGAATTTTTCGAACACATCAACTCAAAGGTGGAGGCAATTCAATTCATTTATGATGAATTGGAAAGTCAGGAAGGGCAGCTTCCAATGTTAGATTACAGAGGAAAAAGGAAAGAAGATGGGAAGTTAAACACGCTAGTGTGTGTGTGTGTGTTTACAGGAAACCCACACATTCAAACAAACACTTGGACTTCCGATCATCCCACCCTACGTCAGTAAAATAAGATTGGTGAAATGTTCAAGTGACAGAGCACAAAAACTAAGTAGTACCAAGGAAAATCTAAGACAGGAAGTGAAACATATAAAAGAAGCCTTGAAACTTAATAATTATCCTGATAAATTAGTTAGGAAATATGTAGGGTAATGTAAAAATAAAATAAATAATGATAGTAGTGATAGTGACAATAATAGTAATAATAATATTAATGACGACATGCATGTCAGATTTGGGGAAGACAACACTATTAATTAGGAATCTAAATCATCAGTAGTAATTCCATACGAGTAAGGAACCACAGAAACCTTACAGCGAAGAATTCTTAACAAGCCGGGCAGGAATAAAAGTGGCTGGAATTCCAACCAACCACAAACTCAATTAGAAACATGCTTTGTCGGTTAAAGGACCAATCCTGCCAGTGGAGCCAACAAAATAAAATTTAGTTTATCTAATACCCTGCTGCTGCGATGATTGTCAGGTCAAATACACAGGTCAAAGTAGTAGAACAGGGGCAGTCAGTGAGTCAAACAAACGGAGCAGAATAAACACCTAGCAGCAAAATCTAGATTAGTTGACCCGAATTAGGTAAGAAATCTAGAGAATAGTTGAACAGCTATCGCAAGCACTACATGCAATTACACACACCCAAAATACAGTAGGCTGTATGGGATAGGATGACAGTTTTAAAATCTAATACAACTAACAGGGTGGCGAGTGGGGAAGATTGATAACAGTAGCTTTGTTTGTCGAGTCGACTACAAATCAACACGTGTAATAGGAATGATTCAACACCTGTCCAGCTGGACATCTGGAAAATTCTACTACCCTAATGACAATGACAAATAGATGAGAACAAAGAAAACTATAAAACTCAAGTTTCAAAGTCGTGTGATTATAATTGGTGATATGATTATGAACCACAATAATGAATTGCGTTCGAAACTTTGTCATCCAGTAAATACTAATACTGTTTCAGATGGAATGGGTGTGGATTGACAACATTGTCAACGGGAGAGTTAGTGATCTACTCCAGTTATACAGACGACAACCACGAACACACTGAGGAAGTGGCTAACATGATGTCATCAGTGTCAGCCAAAGCACAAATGCAATGGGAACCAACTTCATCCGGGATCATAACAGCAAGACTCAACCCCAAAGGAAGGACGGTAACAATTATTCTATGCTTCGCAACTACAAAAAACGCGGAACAAGAAAAGAAGGAGGATTTCTACAGACAACTACAAACAGTAATGGACAACATCTCAAGTTATTATTATTGTTTCCTTTAGTTCCTAGAGGAACATATGGATGTGTGTTTGACACATCCCAAATGGTGGCACCAAAATCTAATGGGCGATATGCTAGCAAGCCAAACAGGGAGCAGATAATACAGGAAGAGAATTCATCATAGGTCGAGAGGCTCTCATTCATAGAAGTGAATAAGAACGGAGAACTATTCGCAGAGTTCTGCACTTTCAATGATTTGGTGATCAGATGTGGCGTGTACAAGCAGAAGGATATAAGCAAAGCAACACTGGTTTCGTCTCACAGACACACTATGAACTAGATAGATTTCATCTCAATCTCAAGAAAGTGGAGACACAGCCAGTGTGCTGGACACAAAGTCGAGAAGGAGAGCTGATGTGGGCTCGAACCATCATCTAGTTCAAGGAACCTTCAAGGTGAAGCTGAAATGCATGGAAACAAATGGAGACAACACAATTCAAGTTCAATATTCAGAAATTGAAGGAGAAAACTACAAGGGATGTCTTCGCTACAGATCAGATCAGAGCAAAGTCGGACACACTACGTGGCATCACTGAGGAAATCTGTGTGGAAGAACATTGGAAATCTCTGAAAGCGATATTTACGGAAACGTGTGCAGCTGTTCTAGTAAGAAAGACGAGACAAGACAAGGAATGTCTGTCAACGGATACCTAGAAGCTAATCGAGGAGAGGAGAGGAGGATGGTGAAAGCGAAGATAACTCATTACAAAGATGGACAACAGAAGAAGAAGCTGAGTTCAATGTACACTCCAATGAATAAAGAAGTGAAGAAGAGTGCTAGGAAAGACAAACGACAATTCTACGACACACTGGCTGGCAACTGAAGCAGAAAAGGCCACAGGCAAAAGAGGCATCAAGACACTATATCAGATAACCGAGTCTCTAACTGTGAAGAGATCAACCCAGATGACGAAACCAATAAAAGATTCTCAAGGGAACCTGATTACCGAGGAGGAGAAACAAATCAAACAATCGGCGGATCACTTTAAAGGACTCTTGAATCGACCACCACCGGCAACTCGTTCAGAAATACACCACCAACAACAGCACTCACAGAACTTCCGGTGGACAACACTCCTCCAAAGGAAGAAAAAATCCTGAATGCCATCAAGCCACTGAAGTCCGTGGAGGCAGCAGGACCAGACGGAATTCCTCCCAAAGCACTGAAGATGGCCCCAGAGATTACGATAGATGCTCTCACTGCATTACTGCAAAAAGTTTGGAATGAAGGAAAGGTGCCTACTGATTGGAAAAAGGGCTACCTTGTCAATCTACCAAAGAAGGGTGACTTACGCCTCACTCTGCAATAACTGGCTGGCGTGGAATAATGCTCTTGTCCACGCCAAGTAAAATACTATGTTGCATCATCCTGGAGAGAGAATAAAGGATGCACTGGATACAGAACTCCGCCTGCTGGAACAAGCTGGATTCAGGAAAGGCAAATTATGTGCTGATTAAATTGCAACTCTACGCATCGTCATCAAAAAAAGCATAGAATGGTAGTCAAACGTCTACCTCAACTTCATCGACTTTGAAAAGGCCTTCGACAAACAGCATTGACGGAGAAGTCATTTGGAAACTACTTCAACACTACGGCCTACCTCAAGTCCTTATCAGCCTCGTTCAACAGCTGGTTATAGAACAGTGCTACATTTCAGGTGATCGAAGTACATACCGATGATATTCTTAATTGTGGTGGGGTGGATTATGCTCCAGGCTGTTGAGGGCGAGGAGACAGGAATACGCTGGACGACTGATAAGAAGACTCTGGAAGATCTGAATTTCGCAGATGATATTTGTCTGTCTAATTTCACACAAACTCGAAGACTTGCGGGCCGGTGAAAACCAACAAACTGGCTGAACAAGGTTGCAGTGTAGACAGGACTGCATGTAACTTATCCAGTTACATAATTTATCTTCTTCTGCCTCGCTTACTAAAGCCGGTGTTCCTCAACGTGCCGTCCTCTCTCTTTTTCTTTTTTCTTTCTTCCTACATGACCTACCTCATTTAGACGAAACTAACTTTGTCAAATATGCGGATGATCTGACTGCATCACTGCCTGTCACTTTCGAGTCTGACTGCTCTACACCTAATAGCTTTCTGTTGGACATCAGCAAGTGGTCTAAGTCAAATGGTCTTATGTTAAATCCTTCTAAATGTCAGCCAGTTAACTTCACTGTCAAGCATCGAAGTGACATACAACATGAACTAGTTAGTTCCCATGATGCCTGTAGCATACATAGATGGCACTGAAATTGAAACCAAGTCAAGCATTAAATACCTTGGATTAGTTCTTTTCTCTCTGACCTCTCATGGTCATCCCACATCTTACCAATCAATCTCTAAGAAAATGTTTCGTCTACAACCTTCTACATTAAAAATAATGTTAAGACAATCAGGTATCAACCAACCTTTACTTATGCAGTTTGTAAACTCCTGTATTTTACCTATTGTACTCTATTGCTCTCCATTAATCTTTCCTGAGCTTCTCAAAAAAGACTATATCATTAAATTACGAAGGGCATTAAATGCTGCGAGCAGGACTTGTGGTATGCCACTGCGTCAGCTGCGCCAATATTATAGTCGAGAGACATATAAAATCCTGTACAAAATGGGCAAAGGCCGTACTGTCAGACCCCATGCAACCCGCCCCCCCCCCCGCTTTATTCACAACTATCCCCTTGCATCTCATCAGGTAGGACGAGAAGTCAATAATATAAGAAGAAGTTATATGCAAAAATTCTACAATACCCTCCTTATTTAGCCCGTATTTTATGTGATTGAGACACTCACTGTTAGACGTGAAACATATAAGAAGTTACTATGTAATTAGCAAAGTGAATCGACCCTTTCATCGTTCGTTCATCTTTCTGTAATTTTATGGTGTCACCCTTTCTATCGTTTAATTATAACTTAGCTATTTTGTATTTTTAGTTGTTATTACTACTATTATTACTACAATTTTATACTTTATGCATATTTTTCTCCTTATCACATACTGTAATTGCTACATAGCTGCTATAACAACGTTTTGTTATTATTATTATTATGTAATGTTTATTTTTGTTGTTGTCGTTTTGAGTAAATTAGATGCAATATTGTACTGAATGCTGAAAATTCCTTGTTGTATCATTATTACTGTTTTTGGAATAAAGTAAAAATTATTATTATTATCATTATTATTAATATTCTTTATCTTCAAATATAGGGTCGTAACATAGCAGATATGGCGTGGAATAAACAAAATCCAAATATTCTTGCTGTCGGCTATGGCCAGTTTGAATATGATCACCAGCGTAAAGGGTTGGTATGTTGTTGGTCATTGAAGTTCATTGAATACCCTGAACGCTACTATGAAACACCAAGTGGAGTAAGCGCAGTTGGCTGGTCAAAAATCCACGCCAACTTGTTAGCTGTAAGTTGTTGTTGTTGTTTTTTTCTCGCATCGACTGATTGAACCGAAGTGCTCCTCGGTATCAGGTTGACATATCTGTTGGCTTCTTGTTCAAATGATTCGACGACAATGCCTGGGCATGTAATCAGAATTTTGATTGGTGGATGATAACAACCAGCGGAATCCAGCCAGGATAACACGCGTTTCGTCCTATTTGGGACTCGTCAGCTAACTCAACGTACCTGTTTTCCACAGTGATTTTCCATGCTCCCACTGAGGCTTGACCCCCGTGCTCATAGTTTCAAACACCAGCAGCCAAAGCGTTATCCACTAGACCACTTGGGCCACGAGAGCCAGCCTACCTCTTGTGCAATGTGTCATATTAATTGATATTTAATTGAATTGAGTTTTAGATTTTCTCGTCAATTGATTGATTGATTAGACCGAAGTGCAGGTACATCCATTTAGCTGACGAGTCCCAAATAGGACGAAATGCGCGTTATCCTACACTGGATTCCAGTGCTAGTCATCATCTACCAATTAATTTTTAATTGACTTAAATCTGAAGGTGTACACAACATCTTTTAGCATAACTTTTATCATTGTGTCAATATTCACATTCTACGACTTGAATAAGTCTTTATGTGTCAGATGTTTAAATATAGTAATAATAATAATAATAATTTGCTTTATTTCAAAACAGCACTTGGGATACAGAATGGAATTCTCAGCATTTTTACTACAGTGTTGTGCATCCAGTTTGTACATTAACAATAAGTAAAATTCTACACAGATTATGGGTAGTCTCAGTTAGATTTTGACAACAACATATTAGCATATCGGCAGCAGCAAAGCCAAAAGTGAGACAGAATGTTTGAAGGTGTTAGAAAAGTAGATACACTAACATATTTACTGGCGTAAGCGGTAACACAAAAAGGTCGAGATATACAGAGTGTGAAAGAACGAACAATAATGTTTTAAGTAGAGTTTGTAAGGAAGGGAGAAACAAAACAGCACATAACAAAGTGAAAAGGAAAAGAAAGGAAGTAAACGTTTTACCTACAAATGATATGAGTTAGAAAGACGAGATCCAATTGTTCTACTGACTATTTAATAAGTTATAGGTATCACGCCTAATGCTTTCTTTATCGCACAGAACACGAGCCAAGTAGGGTATGGTTGAGTTTTCGTACTTTCTAGTGCGAGCACATAGTTTCCTATATATAGGCTTCTGGTCCGGCCTGATGAGTGGTGGTGTGAGTTAGATGGAATGGATTTAGCCCATTTTTCATATGAGTCCAAGCGCCTGCCTGTCGACCAGAATATTAACAAGCTGGTTAAGTGGCTCATTGATTACCCTGCTGACAAGCTTTGACACCCTACGTCATAAGATATATGGTCCTTCTTCAGTAGCCCTGGAAAACCTAAGGGGGAACAATAGGGAATAATAGGCAAAATGCGAGAGTTAACGAATT
Source organism: Trichobilharzia szidati (assembly GCA_944472155.2). Lineage (NCBI taxonomy): Eukaryota > Metazoa > Platyhelminthes > Trematoda > Strigeidida > Schistosomatidae > Trichobilharzia > Trichobilharzia szidati. The sequence continues at coordinate 18,394,913 of OX235279.1, read as the reverse complement.
GTAGGAGTAAGGGTTGGGTTATTCCAGAATGTCTTAACTTCTTGATGTAGAAGGTAAGACGGGATATTTTCTTAGAAACCATCAAGATATGAGACGACCAGGAAAGATCAGCAGATAGAATGACACCAAGATATTTAATTACCGACCTGGTCTCTATTTCAGTGCCATCTATTTTGCACACCTGGTGAGTGTTAACCAGCATGAAAGATTGAGGTGAAACAGACCTACCTAGGAACTTATTAAGAAATAAGCATTTTTTAGAATTAACAACAATATCTATGATTTCAAAATTAGTCCTTCCTTTCACGTGCGGCTGCTATTGAATAAATCAACTGATATAGTCTTGGTATTATTGATCCTATCGGTCGGATCTGATCATAGACTTCATGACTGATATTAACTTTTCGGTTTGCATTCTTTTAAGAACATCGGTGAGTTGTTTTTCAATCTGTTCTGTTTCTTTCATTTCTTTCATTGAAGATGGTTGTGAGAACTTCGTTTCATCTGACAAAACGTTGTTCATTTTCTCTATATAGTCTTTCCTATCCATAAGGACTATGCCAGCTCCTTTATCTGGACGGGTTATTAGAAGACCATTGTTTTGTCTCAGTTGATTTAATTCTTCTCTATCTTGCCTCGTTAGGTGATTGTATACTTTTGGTTTAGTATTCAGATATTGAAAACAGAAATCGATCATTGTTGATTTGAATCGCTGCAGTTCTTGTTCGGAGGTTGAAGTTAAATCATCATTGTTTGGGTAATTAAGTTTTCAAATTTTGCATGAGTATAGAGTCTGTTGGCATTTAGGTTGACGTCGCAGAATTTTGGACCCATGGGTAGGGCTTTTAACTGCAGGTTAGATAAAACTACTGAAGAGTAGATAGGCCATTAAAAAATATATTCCTACACGAAATATGTTACCATTATTATTTATTACTTTCGTAACCCTCAGCCTCCATAATTGGACATTCGGGTGAACTGCATTTCGTCGCACATAACGTGTAGTATAAGAAGTGTTTCAGTGGATTTTTACATTCTCTATCCGATATTACCATTTTGATAAGAAACTGACAGGAAACGCCAACAACTCTCTGAAAAGATCCATATACAAAAAGCCTACATGGAATGGACAATTCATCAACTTTCAAAGCTTCATGTCCCTAAGCAGAAAGAGAAAGCTGATATACGCTCTTTCCTCGAGGATTTGGAAGATATGCAGCGAGGAAGTGATCGAAGAAGAACTGCGTAATCTCCGAAAAGCCCTGATGGAAAACGGTTTCCCGCCCAGGTTCATAGACAAGAATCTCAAATCTAAGAAGACTTCAGAACAAGTCCAATCCTTTCCAAAGAAACTTCTTCTGCTTAATCTAGAATTCAAAGGTGATACTGATGCAGAAATCCTTCGCAAATGCCTCTCCAAATCGCTGAGGAAAACATACTTCGCCGCGAGCCTACGACTGACGTTTTCTTGTAAGAAACTGTTCAGCCAGAAGGCGAAAGACAAGCTGTCGCATTGGGCTGCCTCAACATGCATATACCAGTTTACTTGCTCTTGCGGAGCTGAGTACATCGGCCATACCATGCGCCGACTTGGAAAACGCGCTCGTGAACACTACCCAGCCTGGCTGGTAAAAGGAGACCGAAAACGTGTATACAGTTCAGTGACAGAACATCTGGTCAACTCAGGACATTCAGCATCTTTCGAAAAATCCTTCAAAGTAATATACAAGATTCAATCAAACCTATCAAAGGGAGTGAAATCAAGACATCTGGGCATAGCTAAGGCGCTAGCTATCGAAAAGCTCAAACCCACGCTTTGTATCCAAAAGAAATACATTCAACCCCTGTCCCTGCCATGGCCATCGTAAACAGGTAAATTTTTTAATAATGACCATCCCATCGCCTTTCTTATCTAAACTTCCTGTTTATTCATCTTATTTTAAGTTTTCTTAATCCCTGTCTACACTACCATATTTTCGTATCCATTCTTCCTGTTTATTTTGTCATTTTATTATTTCTACATATTTAATCCCTGATTGCATAAAGAATTATTCATCACACTAGTTTCTTATCCAAACATCCTGTATATTTTGTTATTTCTACATTTCTAACCCCTAATTGCACAATGTCAATCTTCTTAGTTATTATGCTACTTTGTTTGAGTTTTACCCATCCCCCTGTTTGTGATGTCATTTTAATTCCTAATTGTAATTTTTTATTAATTTGACCCTTAACCGGAAATTATTCTGGAAATTTCCCATCCACTTGATATAAATACACGAATGTGCAGCCTAGATGATGACTTCGTCGAAAAGAAAATTTTTTTCCTCGCTGCAATTGTCTTTTTAATAACTCCTATGACCCAATGTGTATATTCCGTGATTTGTATATGTGATGTGAACTGGATGTGATTTATGATTGCGAAGCTTTTGTTGTCCTTCAAGACTAAATCAGCGCAGGCTTTAGTATAAAGTGAACTTGTTCGACTCTTCCATGAGTGAAATAATTGTATCTTCTGTCAACCATTTACTGTCTGAAGGCTCTGTCGTGTTATTGATCAAATAAGGAATGAGATGGGAAATAAGACGAATGTTGTTAGAATGTTGTGATGTGCTTGAATTGAAATAGAATTTTGAGATTATTTATTATCCTCTTCTGATTTGACTAGTGGTAATAATATCTTCCATATTTCTGGTATTTTTATTTAGTCATTTCTGTTGCACGTGTTGAGTGTAGATTCAATGAACCAGGATTCAGTAACCAATCTCCCTCTCCATCTACATAGATTACTTCTTAGAATCTTAACCCTCTCCCACCATGCTATGGTGTGGTTGTGTGTTATTGCATGTAGTGCAATTGCTGAGCTTTTTTCTAAATTACTTATCTTCTCGGGGTCAACTATTCTTACCTTGGCTAAATTCTTATGTTCCGACAATCTGATTACCCCCGATCTACTAATTTGACCTATATAGTTGACCTGACAGTCATTACAAGTTATTTTTTAAATTATATTATTTTGTTTAATTGGGTCAACCGGTTCTTTTAGCCTACAGAGCTTGTCTCTGAGTGAGTTTGTTGGTTTAAATGCCACCCTAATTCCTGCTTTATTTAGAATTCTACGTAGAGTCTCAGATGTCCCCCTCCTTATATGTTATAACAGTAGATGACTTATATTCTCCTTCATTTGTGTTATCATTACTAGTTTCATAATTATTTTTATTTTGGCTTTTTTCGATCTTCCTAATGAGTTTTATAGGATAGTTAGTTAGTTATTTGACACCAACGCTTCTTCTTCTTCTGTCTGTTTTATTTCATCATTTAGGTCTTTTCTTGTACTACTTAGTGCTACTGCTCGGTTTGTTAGACACTTAACTTAACTAAGCCTGCCTTAACAGTTAACGAATGAGGTGATGAATTAAAGTCTAAATATCTATTAGCAGAATGCGTTGGTTTCTTATAAACACTAGTGTGTAGTTTACCTTCTTCTATTCGCTTTATTTTACAGTCTAACATAGCTAATTGTCCTTGTTCATTTTCTGATTCAAATGTGAATTTTATTCCTTCTACTAGTGGATGACACTTTCACAGTGTTAAAAACAGAACATATTCCTAGTTTCTTGACACATATATAAACCCCCTGTTTAATGTTACACTAATTACCTCTTCAAACCAGTCGTGTAAATCAACATAGAAGAGATTTGTAGCTTATGTCAACAATGGAAGGTGTTTGATATTCTCTGAGCTTTGTGATTTGTTAGTAGACGTTCCATAGGCATCCCTAGATGCGATGTCTTCCGCACTAGCTCCACTGGGAAGTGGCGCAAATGTGGGAGTTGCATGAATGTTTAAGTATTCTTTATATTCTTCGTGTCCAGTTGTGAGGGAAGGGATTTTTTTTATAACTTAACCTTTAGACCTTTTTTTTCGTATTGTGTCCCTTGGCAGTAATCCTCCTTTTCAATGTGTTTTTATGCTTCATGATTCATCGATCCTATGTGAATGATTTTCGTTATCAGTCAGTTGGTTGAGAGGTAAAACTAGGATTGGTGAAATGTTTAAGTGACAATAGAGCATAAAAACTAAGTAGTACCAAGGAAAATCTAAGACAGGAAGTGAGGCATATGAGAGAAGCCTTGAAACTTAATAATTACTCTGATAAATTAGTCAGGAAATATATAGGAAAATGTAAAAATAAAATAAATAATGATAGTAGTGATAGTGATAATAATAATAGTAATAATAATATTAATGACGACATGCATGTCAAACATGCGCAGGATGATGACAACACCAACAATAAGGAATCTAAATCAACAGTAGTAATTCCATACAAAGAAAGAACCTTGAAGAATTCTTAACAAGGCAGACACGAATAGAAGTGGCTGCCATTCAAACCAACCACAAACTCAATTAGAAACATGCTTTGTCGATAAAGGATCAATCCTATGGAGCCTTTGAAACAGAACAATTTAGTTTATCTAATACCCTGGCCTGCGGTGATTGTCAGGTCAAACACATAGTAGGTTAAAGTAGTAGAACAGGGTTAGTCAGTGAGTCAGACTAGCCGAGCAGCATAAACACTTAGCGGCAAAATCTAGATTGGTTGTCCCGAATAAGATAAGAAATCTAGAGAATAGTTCAGCAGCTATCGCAAGCACTACATGCAATTACACACACCCAAAATACAGTAGGCTGTATGGGATAAGATGACAGTTTTAAAATCGAATACAACTAACAGGGTGGCGAGTGAGGAAGATTGATTACATAAGGTTTGTTTATCGAATCAACTGAAAACACTTGTGATAGGAGTGGTTCAACACCTGTCCAGCTGGACATCTGGAAAATTCTACTACCCCAACGACGACAAATAGGAGAGAACAAAGAAAACTATCAGACTGAAGTTTCAAAGTCGTGTGATTATAATTGGTGATGTGTATGATTATGAACAGCAATAATGATGAATTGTGTTCGAAACAACTTTGTCATCCAGTAAATACTAATACTGTTTCGCTGACTGTGTGGTACATCTAATAAACAAACTAAAATGGAATTTGGGAGGTGATTGTTTTGCTTCTTGAGCAGGCTGTAAGCTTGGTCGATGTTTGTTTGTCTGTTGATTGCAGTCTCGTAACAATGGAAGACAAGAGCAAGTCAACAGATCGTTTATTTACGAAATCAAGACATATTTATCGATTTTCATGTACATTATTATTATTATTGATTATTGTTAGCAGACAAACACAGTCTTCTGATTGGTTGTTCCTCTTTGTGGCTGTTTCTTGAAGGTCAGATCATCTATCTATTTGCTAATTGTATCCGCCTGCGCAAACAAAGCGTGCTGTGATTGGTTGTTGAGTCAGTCAGTCTTTGTTCTTGTCCTTGTTTTCTCATGACCAATATTGGGGAGATAAACATTGACGTAGTTTTACTATATACCAATTTGGCTAGCAGCGAGCTCTCACCACATGTATGCCATTCTTCTAGAAATTCTCTTGTTCTCTTTGAGTATTTATATTATAAGACAACAATATTTTCCCAGTGGTAGTTGCTTATTGAGATCGAACATGAAGCATAGTATCTTCTTACTGGTATTCGCTGTCCATAGATCCTCTGAGCAACGAAAATTACCACTCAGTATTTTGAATAATTTTAAGGTTGATTTTGTAAACTATAACCGTCTTGTCATCCTTGTGGCTTGTAAAGTAGGTTTGGAAGGGATTTCACTAGTGTAACCCCCCCCCCCCTGTTCAGTCTGTTGACGACTTCTTGCCTCACAGTCTTTTTGAGGAATAAAGAAGTTTGGTGTAATCAAAGATAGAATGAATGTATGGAATAAATAGTGTTCTTCAACAATGTGAACGTTCACTACAGCTTGCAGAGAAGCATTCTGAAAGAGAAAGTAAAGCTTACACACGCGCTTTTGTTCGGCAACAAAGTTGTGGACACAGTAAATCTGTCTGAATGATATATAATATACGAATTCACTCAGGTTACACAAAGCATTTTGTCAAAAGAATGGATACTGAACAAAGAACATAAGAATTGAGCTAGGATAAGAATGGTTGACCCACCCGAGAAGATAAGTAACTTATGAAAAAGATCAGCACTACATTGCACTGTACGCATTAACACACAACCATACAATAGCATGATGGGAGAGGGTTACTATTCTAAGAAGTAATCTATAAGAATAAAACTTGGGCACTGTGGTATAGTGTAATTCCATTATGGGTAAATTTTTATTTTGATAGAGTCTCACAGTGTTATACAGTAATGTTTACTGTAACTTGATATGATTATGAGCAATAGTTTGTGCTCGAAACGTCATCAGTAAACATTACTGTATAACACTGTGAGACTCTATCAAAATAAAAATTTACCCATAATGGAAAGAAGTAATCTAGGTAGGTGGAGAGAGAGGTTTATTACTGAATCCTGCCTGGTTCATCGAGTCTACCTACACCGAACATATTCAACAGAAATGACTCAATGCAAATACCAGAGATATGTATGGAAGATATTATTACCACCAGTCAGTCAGTCAGTCAGTGAAATCAGAGGAGGATAATAAATGATCTTAAACTGTATTCTATTTCAATTCAATTCACGTACATCACAACATTCTAACAAGTTACTCACTTATTATGACTATAAAAGAAACACTCATCCTATTTCCCATCTGATTATTGTAATTGTTCAATAACACTCTTATTATTATTTCTGAATGTACATTATCCTATATTACTGATTTGTATTCAAATGTCTAATCATCAATTCCACACATGTATATAAATGAAGGAAATGGGTTGTGTGAGTGAGTGACTTGACATGATGATTATGAGTGGCAATAATAAATTGTGCTCGAAGCGTGTGGTCGCATCAGTTAATATTACTGTATAACACTACACACACTGTGTGACACTTTATCAAAATAAAATCTTATCCATAATGGAGTTATACTCTACCACAACACAGTGCCCAAGTTTTATACTTATATCGGTAATTTCAGGGTTTATATTTACTGACCAACCCTATTTTCTTCACTGAATTACAGGTGGGCATGTTTAGCGGTGTAATCCACGTATACGATGTACGCAAAAATGATCCAGTCCCGGTTGTTGATACAACGTAAGAGTATTTCTTTGTTTTATACATATTTTTGTCTACAACAAAGAATGAAAATTGTTTTGCTTTTGGCAAAGTTAAACTTTAAGCACCACTAACTAACTACCAATCAGCGAATGACCTCGAACAACGCACCAGTCACGTAGAGGAGGCATTTTTATGTATGGAATACATATATATTTATGAAAAACATGCATAAAAACGGTAGAAAAGTGTTACAAAGGATACCTGGCAATAAACTGTGCTCTAAACGTGGTCATCAGTAAATATTACTTACTGTATAACAACTCTGTGAGACTTAATCAAAATAAATTTTACCCACAATGGGGAATTATACTCTACCACCACAGTGCACAAGTTCTATTCTTATATCAACAGAGTAATTTAATCACATTCTATGCATGTAATCAATTATTTAGGTCTTCTAATCCTAACAATAACCCTTATCATTCCTGAACATAACCTTAACGTCAAAATATCCCTAAACTAACTAACTGTAATCTAACTCGAACCAACACCCTAATGTCGCCTGTATTGGGGGTTAGTTAACCTAACCCTAACTTGTCCTTCGCTCAAAGCGTAACTTAATCTTTCCCAAACACCTAAGCCGTAACTTGCCAGATATCCCATTTAATACCATAAGACACTTCGATGAGCATATTTTATTGATGATGACAACATTATTTATTTACCAGGTTTCACTAACTTGCTTAGTGAGCGTTTCAAGGTCATTGGTGTGGTCGTACTCCATTATTGGCAGTGGTTAGTGGTGCTTAAAGTTTAACTTGGCTGTATTTTGTTTTCTGAATTTCTCCCTCATAATTCTTTTATTTAAAAATGAAATACGCAATTTAATGTCATGTAATGAATTGTATAGGATCATCAGTGAAATGATGTGAGACTCAGTGTCTTCGTCGCGGTTTCTTCTAAAAAAAAATACCCAAAATATGTACATCACCAGCACATCTACGACGCGTTTGACGACATAAATGAAATCAAGAAAGTAGGAGAGACTTCAAGATTCTACATATACTATGACTAGCTGGGAGCCCCCTAACTTCTCAATGCAGAAAAATCGATGAACCAAATATGAACTATACATATGAGTACAAATCATAATTGTGTGTGAATTAATTATTATTATTGTTTCCTTTAATTCCTAGAGGAACATAGGGCTTCAACCAAACGTTTCCATTGCGTTCGGTTCTCTGCTAGAGTCTTCACCTGGCTCCAAGTCTGCCCACATGCTTTCATCTCCTCTTCACATGACCTCCTCCAAGTCACCCTTGCACTGACGACAAAGTCGCCACTTCCCATTCGGGTTCCAGTCGAGCAATGACTTGTCTAGTGATGTCACTCACTTGATGGTTTGTTTCCTCAGAGTATGGCCACAATCCAATCCACCTCCATTTCTTCCTGCCTATTTGTTACACAATCGGTTCCTGTTGTGTTGGTTCGCTCATTGCCAGAGATCCCTGGTGCTGATCTTTTCTGGCCAACTGATCCTGAGCAGTGTTGAGCGAAGACAGATGTTGATGAAGGTCGATAGTTTGTTTGAGGCGCTGTTTATGACGCGTAGTGCAAGTGTCTGATCCGTATAGCAAGTGGCACTGACTGACTTCATATTGGAGTTGAGAAACCCGATCTTATTTTCATTTTCATGCTGGATGCTGAGTAGTGCTGTTGACCTCCACACAGACTTGAGAGTAATGAAGGCTCGTCTTGCTTCCCCGATCCTCGCTGCTTTGATATCCTCGTCAGTTCCCGTCCGCCTGTAGTTGAAACGATGCTTCCCAGGTAAATGGGTAGGTAAAGGAGGTTGTTTCTTTCAGATTCCTGCCATTTATGCTGGCTGATTGCTGTCTGTTGTTGTTGCAGTTGGTATTGCCCAGGAATCTTCATCTTCATCATCAACTATATATATATATATATATATATATATATGAGTACAAATAATAATTGTGTATGAATTAAAAAACAAAACAATTCCAACAGTGATGTGAACATACACACACACGGCCAGTCAGTCATTTTCCTCGAATAAATATTACCAATAACAAAACTACTTATCATTGTGTGCGTCGGTGGCATAGCGGTTAGGACGCTTATATCTAATATACATACTGATTGATAGAGCAAATCCACCCCTCACTCACTCACTCACTCACTCACTCACTCACTCACTCACTCACTCACTCACTCACTCACTCTCTTACTCACTCACACATCCCTCAAAAATATGCGTCAAACAAAACACATACCTACATGCTATTGTACATTGTATTATACGAAAGTTATTTACAATTACGGGAAAGATATTATTAATCAAGTAAAAGAAAAAACTTGAGAAAGGAAAGAGTATCAAAGCAAACACACTAGAAGTTGCACAAAAACCACAACAAACAAACAAACTACCACACCACCTATGAAGAAGAAGAAACAAATCAAAAATTTTGATGTGGTTGTGTTTTCTCTGAGCCAGCTGGAAAGTAGTTAATTTGCGAAGCTTTCATCACCCTACTAGGCAGGTGACATCTTCAGCGCATACTTCAATTTGATTGAAGTGAGCTTTTAGATTTCTCCACGAGTGAGTTTATTAATCATCTCTCCTGGTCGGCGACCTTGGACGTGATTGGTTGACCCTTTGTGTGTTTTCACACCTTCTAGGTTACTTGTATTGTCACTCATTGTTTCTTTGACTTGAACTTTGACCCTTTGTGTGTGACTATTCTTTCTTATCGGTTGATAAATTTTGTCAGAGAGAAGAGGAGGCTAAAACCAGAGAATGACAAATAGATGCATTGAGAATGCAAACAACACAGTCACAATACCATACACAAAAATGCTACATCACATCACAGCCAATTCGAACAAACACCAAAAATATTCCCATTCACACACACAACCTTTAAACCAAACCCAACCCACGAATCAATCTAATTGAAAATTGAGAAATAAATCAACTCAAACATCTCACAAAAATAATGATGCATAAAAACAATGTGATGATTTACAAAATATCTTGTGACGACTCACTGACTGTCCAACTAAATATCTGGCTCAAACAAGTCCACATCACTCAAAATACACAGTGAGTCAATCAACATAAACACGTCTGCCTAACGATTGAAGGCCAACCCCACCCCACCCCAACAGGAAGGAACACAAGCTTACAAGAATTTACAAACAAAATTCATCTATACCTGACCTGCACATACATGCATCCGACAACAAACCACAATATCCATTCGAACAATCTTTCTATTCTAAAAACTAATACATCAACAAATCGAAAGAGAGACAAACAGACAGACAGACAGACTGCTAATAACACAATCTATTCTATATTCATTAACGTCACACCGGATACAACATGTAACAAGGCTGACTACTGACCGACTCCTCAGCACCACAACAAGTGTCAACAACCTGCAGTAATATAATTCTCAATGCATAAAAATCAATCAATCAATCAACTATACATATATGAGTACAAATCATAAATTTGTGTGTGAATTAAAAAACAAAACAATTCCAACAGTGGTGTGAACACGGGGAGTAAATTTGCTCGAAATATTACCAATAACAAAACTACTTATCATTGTGTGTAAACCAGTGAAATTTAATTAAACGACTGATTGATACGACTAGCTGGGAGCCGCCTAACTTCAGTTATACCTTTAACACTGTCTTCCCGGAATGAGCGAAATTACCGCTCAGTGCTTAAATCGATTTCATCTACCTAACAACCGATAACAGTTTCCAACTTTTCACATACGATATTTATGCTATCCAGGTCACTCACACATTTGGATTATTTGGATATTCTGGACCTCTTAAACAAATTATGGTGAAATTTCACCACTGTGCATGTGCAATCTACAAATGACGAATTCTATTGTATGTACAAACCCCATTCCAAGCAAAACAATGAGCCGCATCATCCTGGAGAGAATCAAACACGCCGACCTGGATGAAAAACTTCGACCGGAACAGGCAGGATTCAGGAGAAACAAGTCATGTATTGATCAAGTCGCCACACTACGGATCATCATTGAACAAAGCTTTCTTGGAATGGCAGTCAGCTCTCTACCTCGCTCAACTTCATCGAATTTGAAAAGGCTTTCGACAGGGTCGATCGAGAGGTGATTTGGAAACTACTTCGCTACTACCACAGGGTGCCGCCGACAATTATACATCTCATCTAACAGTTGTATGACAACGCTGCATTCAAAGTAATCCACAACGGAAACTTATGGAATCCTTCGAAGAAGTGAAGACGGGAGTAAGACAAGGCTGGCTGGCTGGCTGTCTACTGTTTCTAGTGATTTTCCTGATTGCGGGAGATTGGATAATGCGACAGAAAGCGACGGGCAGCGAGGAAACAGGAATAAAATGGACCTTCACAAAAAACTTGCAGGATGTGGACTTAGCCGAATATATATGTCTGATTTCCCACAAACTGGAAGATATACAAGTGAAAAGCAGCAACAAGTTGGCCGAAGAAGCATCAAAGATAGGTGAACATAGAAAAAACAGAGGTAGACGATGAAGATTCTTGGCCAAAAGCAGCAACACCAACACCAACTGCAACAGACAACAATCAGCATAAATGGGAGGAACCTGAAAGAAACAACCTCCTTTACCTACCTACCTACCTGGGAAGCATCGTTTCAACTACAGGCGGAAGGAACTGACTAGGATATCAGAGCAAGGATCGGGAAGGCAAGACAAGCTTCCATTACTCTCAAGTCTGTGTGGTAAACAGCCCTACTCAGCATGAAAATGAAAAGAATATCCGGATTTTCAACTCCAATGTGAAGTCAGTCAGTGCCACTTGCTATACGGATCAGACAGTTGCACTGCGTGTCATAAAGAGCACTTCAAACAAAACACAGACCTTGATCAACAACTGTCTTCACTCAGTAATACTCAAGGTCAGATGGCCAGTCGGCCAGAAGAGAACAGCAACAGGGAGGGATCTCTGTCAATGAGCGAACCAACCCAGCAGGAACCGATTGTGCAAGAAATTAGCAGGAAGAAATGGAGGAGGTGGATTGGATTGGCCATACTCTGAGGAAACAAACCATCAAGTGAGTGACATCACTAGACAAGCCATTGCTCGAGTGGAACACGAAAGGGAAGTGGTGAGTTGGTCGTCAGTGCAAGGGTGAGGTTGACTTGGAGGAGGTCATATGAAGAGGAGATGAAAGCATGTGGGCAGACTTGGGGCCAGGTGAAAAATATAGCAGAGAAGCGAACGCAATGGAGACGTTTGGCTGAAGCCCTATGTTCCTCTAGGAATTAAAGGAAATAATAATAATATGAATAATAATAGTAATAATACAAACCCCATCCCAGAGACTAACTGTTGCTCATTCAAATAAATTCACATCACCAATCATGCCTGAATAACTACTTCAAGGTGTTGTACACACAATATGATTTGAGTTTGAAACTAAAATTTGTCGAATCTCGGCTGTCTCCTTTTTACTTCATCACGTAAACACCTGTTTTCAATTGTTTCCTTCTCCCAAGCTTCTACTAGAACTAGAATATGTGAAAGGAAAGTTGAGTACTTGGATTTTTGGTGCAGAGTTGTAATCACAATTAGGTCACTAGTACATGTGAAACAGGCGACTGCTGTTCCACAGTCAAGGTGGCTGTACACCTTGATTTGAAAATTTCACTGACACATTCACAGATTATTGCAAATTAAACTGTGTGAATAAGTATAGTTAACAAAGTACTGAGTGGAAATTGAAATTGCACCTTTCTGAGGATCAATATTACGCACTATTTAATTTTATGTTGCTTTTTACTTATAATTAGTGCAAGATGGGAAGTTAAACACATCAGTGTTTACAGGAAACCCACACATTCAAACAGATATTTGGATTGCTGATTATCCCATCTAAATCACCAGTAGTAATTCCATACAAGGAAAGAAACTAGAAAATCACCTTACAGCGGAGAATTCTTAACAGGGCAGACACGAATAAAAGTGGCTGGAATTCAAACCAACCACAAACTCAATTTGAAACATGCTTTGTCGGTTAAAGGATCAATCCTGTGGAGCCTTCAAAGCAAAACAATTTAGTTTATCTAATACCCTGCTGCTGCGATGATTGTCAGGTCAAATACACAGGTCAAAGTAGTAGAACAGGAGCAGTCAGTGAGACAGACTAGCCGAGCAGCATAAACACCTAGCAGCAAAATCTAGATTAGTTAACCCGAATTAGGTAAGAAATCTAGAGAATAGTTCAGCAGCTGTCGCAAGCACTACATGCAATTACACACACCCAAAATACAATAGGCTGGATGGGATAAGATGACAGTTTTAAAATCTAATACAACTAACAGGGTGGCAATTGGGGAAGATTGATAATGGAAGCTTTGTTTATCGAATCAACTGTAAATCAACACGTGTAATAGGAATGATTCAACACCTGTCCAGCTGGACATCTGGAAAATTCTACTACCCCAACGACGACAAATAGGAGAGAACAAAGAAAACTATCAGACTCAAGTTTCAAAGTCGTGTGATTATAATTGGTGATGTGTATGATTATGAACAGCAATAATGATGAATTGTGTTCGAAACAACTTTGTCATCCAGTAAATACTAATACTGTTTCACTGACTGTGTGATATATCATCTAATAAACAAACTAATATGGAATTACGCACTTTTTACTTTCATCATTCCTTTTACTTATAAGTAGTACAAACTTTCCACAGAAATTTCATGGCAAGCTTTTACATCAGGTTGATATGTTTCATGAAACGTTAAATAAATAAATGCTGTTAACTAAAGTTGAATAATTTCAAAAACCAGGAGATGAAAGTTTAAAGAGGGGAAGCACTTGCAAGATTAGTCCTTTTCTTACATAAAACTTAGATTATTTTTTTTACATAATCTACAGGCACGCCATAGGAAGACACTTGGGACCTATTCGAAAACTCCAATGGATCGTTAGAGAATCCGGTCGTGCTGAAATCTTGTCAGAAGTTCTCGTGTCTGTGTCAAGTGATGGACGAGTCACTCAATGGTTCATTCGTAAAGGTTTCGAAAGTACAGGTAATTTGCACCTATTTGATTTATTTAGGTATTGTTTTTGTTTTTTTTGGTTTTTGCACATCACTGTAACCGTGCTGCGCATGCCTAGCCATCGCCTCCCCCACCTCGACGGGCATTACTAGCTGATATAGGTGCAGGTTGGAAAAGAGTAAGTGGTGCCATGCCAAACAAAACATGGCCTCATCAATCCATGAAATCCCTGACAGTTAAAGTGAGTCAGGTAGGGAGATGCAGACTTCCTGTTAGTTGGGGCCCGCCCTCGGGACTCTAAGAATCAATGGCTGGAGACAGACAATAGGTGTGACATGGCTCAAAATCGTTGTCAATGGCTTACGCAGATGTATTCAGTCTCTTGTGTAATCTTTCATATTCCTTTCTACCATTACTCGTTCTGTTTCACTCTTATACTTGTCAAAACTCTATTGATTGATTCTCTTCACTCATCCACCTTCTTGTCTACCTTTGTGTGCTCTTTGGAACGTGGCAACTGGAACTGCTGCACTTCGGTGCCTCGTTCTATGTTGAATCCAGCCAGCCAACATCACTGTAACACTCATTAAACTTTTTACTGCTTACTAGTAAAAAGAAAATTCGCAATGAACATTTTATCCCACTTATGGCATCTCTCCCTCTGCCAAGACCGAAACCAGTATATCCTCTACTTCGACTAGAGTCGACTAGACACGTCCAGCTTACTATCTGAATTTTGATAAGGCAATAAGAAGACGTAATTTGTCTGTCTGAATCGTGTATTGTGTAATGTGCATATTTGCGTGCAACACACATTTCGAACAATCTGATCCATCACACACACACACACACAGGACTTGTCATAGGAATGTCATACATATGTGGAAATAATAAAGAGAGTTAAGAGGTGGGTGAGAAAATAGACTACTTGACTACTTAGGTCAAGTTAAAAGGAGGACATACTCAACAAGCCGTCAACTAAACAATATGTGTAGGAAAAATAGGCAATTATCTTCCTCTTCTACAGATGTAGGTGATATGCTATTCCGAACTTTATTCATTCGATTTAAAATTGAGGTGGCAGAACAAGACTTATCACTGATGATTATAATGTCATCTACATACCCTCTATAAAGTGGCACATTTTCGATTAAATCCTCCGATAAATTCTCAATGTGTTGCGCAAATACATTACACGACTGAAACAAATTACGCCTTCTTATTTGCTAGTTTGTTAGTGGGAAAGTCTTGTTTAGCATTTGATAAAGACATTCTTCAAGGTCGCAGTCACCTTACTAACTTGAAGTAGTTCCTTGTCACCAAAAAATACTAGATTTTTCCAATACTCTGATATCATGTTCAAACAAAAAAAGCACCAAGTATTCAAACAGTAAGCACTTTTCTTGTCTAAATTGCCAAAAATGCACAAATGCATGTAAAATTTGATTAAGTGTAAACAAGAAAAAGTGCAAGGTTCACTGAAGGGAAAGGATTCGGCTAATGTGAAATATAAGTTCTATATGCCGATGCTTCAGCAGTGTCAGAGAATTCAGGACAACAGCGTCTCTTCATTAATGGAATAAAAAAGTACGATCATTTAATTCGGATGAACTGAATTTAGTAAGATGCCTCCTCAGTAGAATCCAGCGAATATGCACACTGAAGACAGACACACTTGATGATGAGGAAGAAAGAAAGTTGACACAAACTCTGGTTGATAACTATGATCCAGACAAGTTCATTAGGAGATATAAAGTAGTCAGCGGAACACCAACAACCCACTCACACTACAACTCGTCACTAAGAAAGACGTGGACATCAATCTGCCCCATGTAGGACATCATAGCGGCTTGATAACTAGACAAAGATTGAACACCGTTGTGGTTTAAAAGACTTTTTATGCAGCCAATATCATAATTATTGAGAATGTGAAGCCAATATATCCATCTATCTAAGCCCTTTCAACATGCAGAAAATGCTGTCACATCCTCTCACTGTATTCACCAATTTGAATGTACGTGTGGCCACACACACACACATACATGCAAAGTGAGGACTCATCGATCTCTGCAAGTAAGGACTGGCTTCAGAGCATATTCCTAAATGGCCGCAGAAACAAATGGAATCTTCAGAACATATTAATGGTGAGAACAGATGAAGACCTAGCTCCTCTATCGCGAAACATATTACAGAGGAAACAGGACATAAAATTGATGTTTACACGTCTTTTAAAGGCCTACTTATAGAACCTGTTTGGGAGAGGGCGTATCCTAAAGTTTGTGGAAGCTAGCCCTAGCTGGCACTTATGCGTTCAAAGCGGGAATTCATCATCACATTAAACCTTCCTTGGTAAATTATGTTTTGTTTTGATACCAGCCAGGGCAGATGTACTATTACCTTTGTTATTTGGTTTAGTCATTCATATTCATTGTTATTTTCACCTTCAATACGTTCTCCTTTTAACTTGATCTAGGTCTATTTTCTCACCCACCTCTTAACTCTCTTTATTATTTCCACATATGTATGACATTCCTATGACAAGTCCGTGTGTGTGTGTGATGGATCATATTGTTCGGAATGTGTTGCGCAATTACATCACGCGATTCAGACAAATTACGTCTTCTTATGGCTTTATTTAAATGCATAATGGGAACTGACTGTTTTAAACTAGCGAATCCCCACTCGTGAAGCATTATAGAAAGCTGGAGTATTAAGCACTTTCAACACCTGAGATCTGGTTAAACTGATCCAAGGACTCAAGAATATGCAGACTAAGAGGAAAGGGATTAGAACAAATAAGATTGAGGAGAGATTGGGACATTCAGAAAGCCTATGTAGCAGGTGAAAATTTTATCATAGTATGAGAAGAATATAGACGGTTGAGATACTAAAGGTGAGACAATTTCACAGACAGCAGTTTTTTATGGTTAAAAAGCTGAGCTACTTATGAATAGTCAGTAGTACAGATAAAATCATAGAAAACATAGGTGATAGATTAATAGATGTTAGTTAGAACGATGCCTAACAACCAGTAGTTTGGTGACAGTTTTCTGCTTTCCGTGTCAATTGTTTGTTGTGTTGTTTTTGTGTTCATGTGAACTGCTGCCTTCTTTAGAAGAATTTTCGACGCGTTACAAAATCTCGAATATACTCTACCAAAACAAATTTTTCTCAGTGACTGAGAACAGAAGTCAACAGCTTTGGAAAGATAATTCAATATAATTAAATTTTATTATGCAGACAGAATCAAATTTACCAACTGCATGCATAACTAACATTCAATCCGAAACGATTGTAATTATTATTTCTAAAAATCTCTTTAAAAGAGTGTCGTGAAAGATCAGTCATTCTTTGGTGTTCGGTGTTCTAGAAAATACCGACATTATTATTTTTCATAATCTGTTGAAGCTACATCTAAGCGAAAGTGAATTAGAGACACTGTCACTGTCAATGTCACATTAGTTACTGACTAGTGTCGTCCAATGAAAATACCCACTACAGTCCTACAGGAGGTCAATTGCGAGCCAGCCCAAAGAGCTGGCTCAGTGGTAACGTCTCTGACTGCAGGCGGCAATGGGTGACACGGGTTCGAATCTCCTCAGAAGGGGGGGGGACATGGGCTGTTCTTTCTATGTGGTTGCAGATACGCCTTCTGACTGACTGACTGACCGGTGAGTGCCAACTATCACGAAACCTAGGTGTAAGCCTTCCTCTGGACGATTGCCTCTAACTATGTAATATCATCAAATCAATGTGTGCATCGGGATGGTGAGCTAGCCATCTAATGGCATGGTGGCCACATTGCAAACCTGACTGACTGACTGATAGAATTCAGTCTGCACCAAACAACGCAAGGACTAGACACGTGGGACACTAGTTACTGACTAGTGTCCAATGTAAATACACTGTCAATGTGTTTTTCAATTTCATATGCCAATAAAATATGATAAAATCGATTATGAAAGCCAGTTCGATAACCCATATAGTCAACCCATAACGGAATTAAAATCAATAAATGAAGAAGCATAATGCCAATTAAGATGCAAACTAGTAGATATTGTCGATCACTGCATACATTCACCATCCAAACAATCTGAAATCCTATCTAATAAACACTAATCAGCTTTAAAGGATCTAACCTGATCCGGTCGCTTGTCACTCGCACTTGGCGAATATGTAGCCCTGATACTGTGGAAGATCAGTTATATCTTTTGAGGAAAATCCTAATAGAAAATGGATTTCCACCACGTTTTACAGACAAGAATATACATTCAAATCCGATGAAACGTGACTTATCAACCGTACCCAAGAAAATACTTTACATGAGCTTGGAATTCAAAGGGGCCTCTTAGCTTCCGATATCACCATGAAACGAAGGATATCACGGTCCCTGAAATTAACATTCCCTGCTGCATCTCTGAGAATAAATAGCCTTTACTAGTCGACCATTACTGTTCAGTAACCTGAAGGACAAGATCCCGCTGTTGACCAACTCTATGCGTGTTTGTCAATTCACCTGCTCATGTGGAGTTAGGTACATCGGTCGTTCGACGCGATTTCTGTCCAACAGGGTGCAAGAACACTATCCCCTGCATGTTAGTTACGAAGAGGTGGAAATGGAGCAATGAGAAGCGCATTCATTGAACATCTCCTTGCGATAATGATCACCCAGTTATCTCTATAGCCTCCGCCTTTAAAGTCATCTACAAGGCAAAAAGTAAATTACCCAAATCACTACGTACCCGACTCATCATTTGTTTTGATTTTCTAAATGAGAATATTATATATAGAAAATCAAAACAAGTGGTGATTCAGTCAGCGAAGAGACTCTTTTCAACAACGAATTTATCATCAAGCTGGACAATCGTATATACACATATGGTTTTTAAGAAGTTATATCCGGTGAGGGAGGGAATTGAATCATAGGTCTGAGTGAATGCATAAAATAATAATAATAGTAGTATGAAATGCAATTAGAACTAAATTGTTTGTGATTATAATCATAGATAAATGTCAAGTTCAAAGTGAGAATAGTAATAGTAGTAACAATTGACATTGTAATAAAGGAAGAGAATACAAATTGAATAGACAAAATGAAAAATTGGTAGAGCCAAAATATGATTGGGGATTAACATACTTTAGCATAGAGGGATTAAGACCATGAAAGTTGGAGGGGAGGAGTTGAACGAACTTTTTCTGTACACAAAGATCTGAGATTATTTCTCATAATCTGTTGAAGCTACATCTAAGCGAAAGTGAATTAGAGACACTGTCACTGTCAATGTCACATTAGTCACTGACTAGTGTCGTCCAATGAAAATACCCACTACAGTCCTACAGGAGGTCAATTGCGAGCCAGCCCAAAGAGCTGGCTCAGTGGTAACGTCTCTGACTGCAGGCGGCAATGGGTGACACGGGTTCGAATCTCCTCAGAAGGGGGGGGGGCATGAGCTGTTCTTTCAATGTGGTTGCAGATACGCCTTGCTGACTGACTGACTGGTGAGTGCCAACTAGCACGAAACCTAGGTCCGGGTAAGCCTTCCTCTGGACGATTGCCTCTAACTATCTAATATCATCAAATCAATGTGTGCATCGGGATGGTGAGCTAGCCATCTAATGGCATGGTGGCCACATTGCAAACCTGACTGACTGACTGATAGAGTTCAGTCTATACCAAAGAAAGGACTAGACACGTCACACTAGTTACTAGTGTCCAATGAAAATACACTGTCACTGTGTTTTAAATTTCAAATGTCAATAAAATATTTTAAAACAAGCAACAAAGCAGGTTAATAAAGCAGGATGATTTAATGATGAATTCATCAAATTTCGGTAGAACTCGTCAGCTGCTCAGTACTCTACATACACGGATATATATACATATATACTTTTGAAATTACACTAGGAGATATAAGACTGATAAGTAAACAAACTACATTGAATTAGTCATGCAGAAAGACAGGTGCGAATGTTTTCCAGGTCATGTTCAAATAGATAACGGGAGAGGCAGTATGAGAGGTTAAAATTAAGATAAATTGCATTGCGCTTCAGTCACACATCACTTAGGTAAACAGTTAGACATTAGAGAATATAACAAGAATTGCAAACAGAGTAATATCAATAGTAATAGTTATAATAACAACAATAATAATAAAAGTGTTGAAGTGAGTTAAGATAATCCTACTGATAAAGGATAGTTTTAAATGAATCAAGAATAATAATAATAAGAGGTAGAACAATAAATAAAGCGTATTACCATGGTAGATTCAGAGTCACGACCATCTCCTTTTGTACACAGAGACCTGGTTTGTTGTTTCTTTGTCTGCTGACAATGGTGAATGACTTGACAGCGTTGATATCATGTCCATAGTCCACAAGATGCTTTGTTATTGAGGTTTTTTTTGGTACTTTGCGTACGCAGCTGTTTTCAACCATTTTGGCAAATGTTCCATCATGCGATGAGTAATCAATCGCCTTTCTGTACGACCTGTGTATTCGCTTCCCCCAAAAACAAATTCATCAAATTGATATACGCAGTTTGAAGTGTCCAGGATTGGCGACTGGTCTTTCCCAGATTGGTGAAGCACTCGCTTACTGGTTGGTCGCCGAAATGGTTGAAAACAGCTATTGCAAATTGCCAAAAATCTCAATAACAAAATATCTTGTGGACTATGGACATGATATCGACGCGGTCAAGTCATTCACTATTGTCAGCAGACAAAGAAACAAGAAGATGCTTGCAACTGGACAGAGGCTTGTGAAAAGTTAATCTTAGGAGTAAAAACAGTTAGCTTGATTTCATGCATTAATTAGATTCCAAAACAGTAAACGCAACAAAATTTGGATGTACAGGCCGCCCAACCTGATGCTTTGACTTCGATCCCTAGTTTGATCGTGGATCCACACTGGCGAAGACTCTCAAACTACGATGTAACAGATGTGAAATACTCTCCCCCACTTTGTGATTAGCCTTCAAACTAATACAATCTCTGTTGAAACCATTCAAATCGCTGGAAGTCTTAAGTTGGAGATGTACAGGTGGCGCAGTTCAACAATAGCGTCCCATGAGTGCGAACACTTCAATGACCTTGAACGCATACTAGTCGTTGGCTGACGGCACCTTTCATTATGACAGCTGAAATATCTATCAACGCTATTCACCAGCTAAGCAGCAAATTTCAATCAGATCACGTTTTTAAGTACTGTTTGGACAAAGTGGTAATAACTCGTCAGGGTTAGGATTAGGGTTAAGATAAGTATTAGGGTTAGGGTTATGATCAGGGTTATATAATTAAGATTAGGTTTACGGTTAGGATAAGGGTTGTAATTAGTGTTAGGATTAAGGTTAGAGCTGCGATTAGGACTTTCCTGGTATGTAGTCGTCGATCCTCTAACTGGGAACTAGGGCAATTCAACTGACGGCTTTGGGGGAAGACTGCAAAACAGTATAAGAGTGATAAACGATTCACAAAAACAGCTCATCTTCAGTCACCTGGGTGAATATTCATGTACAGAAACTCGTCTAACTTAGCAAAACTGATATCCTCCTCATTATAACTGGGACGTATTTTTAAGTCATTTCAAAGGAGAAGATACCAAGTCCGATGTGTTTTTATGCTTTTTCTTGTAAATATACGTTATTTTTTGTGTGCAAAAGTTCCTCATTTTTATGATTGGTTGGCTGAAGGTCACTCACTCGTGTGCGTTCGCATCCCTTGGGACGACGCTATTTTGTTGAACATTGCCAGACAGATATCATTTTAAACATGCGAATGTTTTTTGAAATTTTCTTTCAACTGAAAATAAGGTCACCTTTTTGAATAGTTATTTCACTAATAAAGTGGATTTCAATAATTTATTAATAATTCCCATTGTAGCATTAAGAACACAATATTCAGCGAAGAGACTCTTTTCAACAACGAATTTATTATCAAATTGTACAATCGTATATATACACATATGGTTTTTAAAAAAATTATATCCGGTGAGGGAATTAGGTCAAAGTTGTGAATACATGAAATAATAATAGTATGAAATGTAATTAAAATATTTGTGATTATAATAATTAAAGTCATTTATAGAATAATACATAAGGTGTATAGATTTTGGAAAGGGGTATATAATTATAAGATTAGTAGACGAATATAAAATGTTACATAACATGGTGCGAAATTTGATAAGATAGAATTCAATTTTGTAAAAATAAAAAAATTTAAAAATTAATAATTTTGGGTTTAGAATGTCAAGTGGGTCAGGTGGAAAAGATTCAGAGTGAGAATAGTAATGATAATAATGATAATAATAATAATCATAGTAATAAGGGAAAAGTACATAGAATAACTAAATAAACAACATAAATGAATGTCTATCCCTCTACGGTCAAGGCAGAAGTAGGGATTGTACATACTTCTTTTGTACACAAAGATCTGGCTGGCTTAAAGTCATGAATTGCCAAGGCCTCAGCTGTCTTTAGAAGTCTGTAACGAAGAAAACGCGGACGGCAAGCTAGCATGGATTCTGTATATGATCTTAAAATCATGGTCAGGGTTGACAGAGTGACAGAAGTCGATCAGGTGTTCCAGAATAGAGCTTCGCACACACACTTCCTTTCTCCCTTGTAAAACCATGCTGCTGGAATATGTTCTCGTATCAGTGGGTGGAAAGCGTCCTCTGACTACGGCCAATGTACCTTGCTCCGCAAAAGGATCTGGTGAACTGATAGATGCACAGGGAGGCGGCCAGACGGGGGAGCTTATCTTTTACGCAGAGGTAGAGAACAACTTGCGGCTAGTGAACGTCATATGTAATTTTGCTGCATAGAACGTCTTACTGAGTGATTTACAGGGACGATTTTTGAGCATATCTGAGGCTTGATCACCTTTGAATTCCAAGTTCATGAATAAAGTTTTCTTTTGGAACTGTGTCGGTGACCAGTTTAGACTGCTTATCTTATCTTTCATGTTGCTGTGGATTTCAACGAAAAGTGCTAATAAAATACCAATGAAATCTGCTCCTGGGAGGATAGTTGCACACACATTTATGAGTAGTTAAAATTTGAAAAAATTGCAGTGATTATCAATTACTTAGCACATTGAATTATGAATAATAATAATAATAACAGTTATTTGTATTGTATTTTTGATGCAGGCGATTGTGATTATCACAGTGGTAAGAAAGATCATGACTGTTGTTTGAGTGTTTTCAGTTTGACAGTTTAGTGTTATATTTGAAATTTCACTTTTGGTTAGTTATAATTACACCTGGGCTGAACACGGTAGTTACACTTCACCTTAGTTCCAGTGTGTTGTCAATTTCTGGACGACAAAAGAAAATATGGTTGAACTCTACTGGCAGCTACTTAGATATTCACGTCAGACAGTATTCAGCCGTTCAAACCACATATTTATGTTCAAACTGACTGACAGCTGTGTGTGTGCGTGTGTGTATTATTTGCAGTTGATTCGATAAACGAAGCTTCTTGTTACATTAAATGATGACAACACCAACAATAAGGAATCTTAATCATCAGTGGTACAGCCATATAAGAAAGAAACCTCGGTAATCACCTTATAACGGAGAATTCTTAACAAGGCAGACACGAATAAAAGTGGCTGCTGGCATTCAACCCCTCCCCACAAACTCAATTAGAAACATGCTTTGTCGGTTAAAGGATCAATCCTATGGAGCCTTTGAAACAAAACAATTTAGTTTATCTAATACCCTGCTGCTGCGATGATTGTCAGGTCAAATACACAGGTCAAAGTAGTAGAACAGGGGCAGTCAGTGAGTCAGACTAGCCGAGCAGCATAAACACCTAGCAGCAAAATCTAGATTAGTTGACCCGAATATGATAAGAAATCTAAAGAACAGTTCAGCAGCTATCGCAAGCACTACATGCAATTACACACACCCAAACATACAATAGGCTGTATGGGATAAGATGACAGTTTTGAAATCTAATACAACTAACAGGGTGGCGAATGGGGAAGATTGACGGTGGAAGATTTGTCTTTCGAATCAACTGCGAATCAACACGTGTAATAGGAATGATTCAACACCTGTCCACCCGGATATCTGGAAAATTCTACTACCCCAACGACGACAAATAGAAGAGGATAAAGAAAACTATAAAACTCAAGTTTCGAAGTCGTGTGATTATAATTGGTGATGTGTATGATTATGAACAGCAATAATGATGAATTGTGTTCGAAACAACTTTGTCATCCAGTGAATACTAATACTGTTTCACTGACTGTGTGATGCATCTAATAAACAAACTAATATGAAATTATTTACTACCCTGACAATGCCCAAGTTTTACACACATATTGGATTCCGAGACTATTTAATAACTATGCTTTCCACCTAATATGACGTTAGTCATGTGGTCATTCGAAAAATCCTTCAAAATAATAATATACAAGATTCGATCAAACCTATCAAAGGGAGTGAAATTAAGACATCTGGGCATAGCCGAGGCACTAGCTATCCAAAAGCCCAAACACACGTTATGTATCCTAAAGAAATACGTTCAACCCCTGTCCCTCCCTGCCATGGCCATCATCTTCTAATAGTGACTATCCCATTGACTTTCTTATCTAAACTTCCTGTTTATTCATGTTATTTTAAGTTTTTCTTAATCCCTACACTATTTACACTACCATATTTTCATATCCAAACTACCTGGCTATTTTGTCATTTTATTATTTCTACACATTTAATCCCCAACTGCATAAACAATTATTCGTCATATTATTTACGATCCCACTAGATTTCGTTATCCAAACATCCTGTCTATCTATTGTTGTTATTTCTACATTTCTAACCCCTAATTGCACAATCATTGTCAATCTTCTCAGTAATAATCATGATGCTACTTTTTCTGAGCTTTATTCGTCCCACCGCCCTGTTTATTATGGCATTTTAATTCCTGTAATGACTGTAATTGTATTAATCTGACCCTTGACCAGAAGCTATTCTGGAAATTTCCTGCCCATCTATTATAAATACACGAATGTGCAGCTGTCTAGTTAATGACTTCGTCGAAAAGAAAATTTTCTTCGCAGCAACTGTCTTTTTAATAATTCCTATGATCCAATATGTATATTCCGTGATTTCCTTATATTGAAATTTAAAATAGCCATTCATTGTTGTCCGACTGATATCAGCAGCTGGAAACCATTCACTTCAAACAGCAGTGATTCCTAGCGAGATCAAAGTGATCTAGACATCTCGCCAGTTAGTCATCTCGCCAGTTTGAGACCAAACTCATCAGTAGTGTAACTGGTTTAGCTTATCTCAGAAAGCCGAATACGTTTAAACCTGTCTACTTACTTGAACGAACTAGAATCGAATTAGTCTTGCGGGAATTGCACACCTCTAGGTGCTGGATCACCACACTTTCATTTGGAAACCGACACTATTGATATGTATGTATAAATATTGGATCATAGGAATTATTAAGAAGACAGTTGCTGCGAAGATAACTTTCTTTACGACGATGTCATCAACTAGACAGCTGAACATTTGTGTATTTATAATAAATGGGTAGGAAAGTTCCAGAATAATTTCCGGTCAAGGGTCAAATTAATAAAATTACAATTAGGAACTAAAATGCCATAATAAACAGGGTGGTTGGACGGATAAAGCTCAGACAATGTGGCATCATAATTACTGTGAAAATTGACATTGATGGTGCAGTTTGGGGTTAGAAATGTAGAAATAACAAAAAAGATAGATAGACAGGATGTTTGGATAACAAAATCTAGTGGGATGATAACTAATGTGACGAATAATTGTTTATGCAGTTGGGGATTAAATATGTAGAATTAGTATAATGACAAAATAAACAGGAAGTTTGTATAAGAAAGTCAATGGGATGGTAACTATTAAAAGAATTACCTGTTTATGATGGCCTTGGCAGGAAGGGACAAGTGTTGAACGTATTTCTTTTAGACGAATAGCGTGTGTTTGAGTTTTTGGATGCCTAGAGCCTCGGCTACGCCCAGATATCTTAATTTCACTCCCTTTGATAGGTTTGATCGAATCTTGTATATTATTATTTTGAAGGATTTTTCAAATGTCGCTGAATGTCCTGAATTGACCAGATATTCTTTCACTGAACAGTGTACACACGTTTTCGTTCTCCATTTGCTAGGCAGGCTGGATAGTGTTCACGAAGAAATAAGTGAAATAGCATCATGATTGCATTATCTGGCTAGCAAGCACAATTGGCTGATGTCAGCGGTGTTTAACTAATCTTGACTGCCACACTACACTTATGAGATCTCAAACAGATCTGAATATTCCTGATTTCACCTCGACATCTGCAAATTGTAAATAATAATAATAATGATAATAATAATAATAAAAGCTTTATTCCAAACAGTATTTGTGGTACAGGTGTGGAATTTTCAGCGTGCATTACAACATCGCATCTAATTACCTCATAAATTTTTATAAGATTTTACAAATAAAAAAGAACAACAACAAAAAGAAAAAAAGATAAATAAAAGAAATAAAAAAGAACAACGTTGCGTTTACAATTTTAAACAATGCACCACAGGGTATGAAATATAAAATTAGTGTGTAATAGAATATGTGAGCAACAATATAATAGTAACAAAGAAAGGAGAACAAAAGCTAATGGGAACTATTTGTTAGAGTGCCGCAGTAAGTTGATCGTGTCATACCTAACGGATTTCTCATCACATAACAGCTGTGCCAGATAAGGTATTGTGGAGTTTTTATACTTGGTAGTCCTGGCATATAGCCACCTATGGTTGCTTCTAGTTCTACCAGATGAAATGCAAGGAGAGAGCTGCGTATGGAGAGGGTGTTCGGGGTCTGACAATATAGAATTCGCTAGTTTCTTACATGACATTATATGTCTATCCACAATAGTGTTAACCAATTGGTTTAACGATATCCCACTTCCCCTACTAACAGCTTTTAGTGCCCTATGCAGCGAAGCAAAGTCTTTCTTAAGTAGTCCAGGGAAGATTAATGGGGAGCAGTAAAGAGGGATGGTTAGAATACAAGACTTGACAAACTGAGAAAGCAAAGACTGCTTTATACCAGACTGCCTTAACTTCCTAACGTAGAACGTTAATCGAAACATCTTTCTAGTAACTAGCAAGATGTGAGAGGACCAGGAAAGATCGGAGGAAATACTCAGTCCAAGGTACTTGACATTAGATGTAGTTTCAACCTCTATGCCGTCAATGATAGTGGGACCACGTGAGGTAGCTAGTTGTTGTAGGTCACGTTTTCTTCTGAAAGTGAAATTGACTACCTGAAATTTAGACGGATTTAGCTTAAGACCGTTTGAAGAGGACCACTGACTAATTTCCGACAGAAAGTTATTTAATTTGGAACAGTCTAACTGAGAGTTCACAGGCATGGAGACAGAGAGTTCATCAGCATACTTGACAAAAGTGGCTACATCAGAATGGGGCAAGTCATGTAAGAAAAAAGAAAACAGAAAAGGAGAAAGAACAGCACCTTGAGGAACACCAGCTCAAGTAAGTGAGGTAGTGGAGGACTTTCCATTGTAGACAGTGTACTGCTTCCTATCAGAAAAGTAGGAATACAACCACTTATTTGTCCAGCTCTCACTCTGTGTTGCAGCAAGCTTACTTAGGAAGAGAGACCTAGGTACAGAGTCAAATGCAGATGTGTAATCAAGGAAGGCACACCGAACATATTTGGCTCCTCTATCTAAACTAGAGACTATATTATGATATAGAACAACAGTGGCATCTAAGGTACACCTACTATGTTTATAAGCAAACTGGTTGGGGTCATTAAAAGGCTTTAAAGAAGGTTCAAGATTAAGTAAAATAAGTCTTTCCATAACTTTTAAAAAAGGTGAGGTAATAGAAATTGGTCGATACTTAACAGTAGGTCCACTTGTTGATTTAGGCACTGGAACAACCTTGAAATCATGAATTTAATTAGTAAAAATTGTGAATTCGATCGAAAACCGTAAAATTGGAGTCAAAGATTACTGGTCTTTTTCACCTATCCTTTTTTTTATATAATATATTACCTTCACAATTGAATCTGTAAGAAGTTAAATACTTCACATTGTTCTCTCTCTCTAGATCTAATGGTTCTCAAACGAGCGTATGCAAATAGTTCAAATCCAATGACTACTGCTAAACGTAACGATGCTTTAATATCAAGAACAGCCATTGCAACAAGTATGGCTTTCAATAAGCGTGAGCCAAGCATGTAAGTGAAAACACACACACATACAAAATATATTAATTGAATAATTAGCACACATTTTAATTTTCAAAAGAATGGATAGATAGTGAACAAAGAATATAATAAATACTCTTTTCGATAACCCCTTCATCATCATCATCAGGCTCTACAGTTATGTATCCATCCATTATAGTGAATGAATGAAAGAATAAATTAGTGTTATGAACAACAACATGAATGTTGCTGTTTAAATAACATCGAATCAATAATAATAATACCAGTGGATTACAGTTCAATAGCATCAACATAACAATACACACTGAATGTCAGTTGAATTATGAAAGATAACATTACAAATTCATGAATTTATAGTCTCCACTCACTGAAGGCCGGTCAGGGCAGTAGTAGGGGGCAGCTGGCTGGACTTGCTTCTTCTCCACACACACAGAGCACTCATTGGTTGTTTGAGGCGAATTGCAATAGCATCTGGTGTTTGGAGCATTCGGTGCTTCGATGATGATGATTTTGTCAATTTATTAGGCACCTGGTAGATGATTGTGGAGAAGGATTCTTCGAGGTTGGCTGGCGGGCTTTGTGGCCGGACGGTTTGCACTAGATGGTCCAATATCGAACTGTTAATGATTTTCACTACACCTTCGCCTAGCCATAGTGGGAGATGTTCTCGAGTGAGTACGAAAAATCAAGTTTGTAGAGCAACAACGGCCAATATAACTCGCTCAATCACAAACACAGTTGCAGTTGAATTGGTAGATACAATTTAAAGTGGCCAGCTAGTCTAGGTACTTCATCTTTCAGTCGAGGTAGCACCATCGGTCGTGTAGAGAATTAGACGTGTAGTTCGCCAGCAGTGAAAGTTCTTTGAAATGATTTTCTTAATTTCTTCGTTATTATCTCACTTGGTATATCGATCGCCCTTGAATTGCAGTCGTATATAAAGTGGCTTCTTGTTTACGGATGGAGATTGAGTAGTCCTTTTCCGCCGCTTTCTATGTCATGTGTTTCTTGATAAATTTGTCGGGATAGCTATTTTCGATCAATCAAAGTATCATATACAATGTCTTAATTCATCTTCAATTACTTCTTCTGAGCATATAGCTCTAGCTCTGTGGCTGAGTGAGGGTCTTTACTAAATTTCTTTTGTACTTGAGAAGAACGAAGCTGTGAAAATGTGTGTATATTGTCCTGTCCAAGTACTTTTGCCGATGCAAGTTTATTTTATGCTACCATGTGGTTTTCTTGTAAGGAGGACATCCAGGAAGGCGGTTAATTCTGTTTTGGGATTGCTCTTTGCATGTGAATTTCATAGCCGAATGTATTTCATTGAATTCAGTAATTATTGTATTCCTATCCAAATCATTATCACAAAGAGTGAAGGTATCATCAACATACCGGCAATAAAATGAGAACTTACTGATAACGCCTTCAGTACAGACTATAAATTCATGAACTTGTAATATTATCGCTCCTAATTTCTCTGTCTGACATTCAGTGTGTGTTGTTATGTTGATGCTATAGAACTGTAATCCATTGGTATTGTTATCACTTTTATTGATTCGATGTTATTTAAACAGCAACATTAATGTTGTTGTTCATAACACTAGTTCATTCATTCATTCCTTCATTCACAATGTGACATGATATTTTGGAGCAGTATGTTTGCTTACTTCCTGTCTGTTAAAAGTTCATTGAAAGAATCGCCTATTTGACTTAAGCTTGTTGTACAGTTGTACACAAACAGTAAAACGTATATGCAATGCTAACATCATTGCTTAGTCGAATAGATGCTATTTTGAAAGATATTCCGTGAATCCACAAAGACTTGATTCACTCACTATTAAGCTATCTAGCTGATGACTAACGATATCTTGACTTTTGATTGGACGGAGGATTTCATCATGACCAGCTGACATCAGTTAAAGAAGCATTGGAAAAGCAGGCTGGGAGTAGTGGACAGCCAGATGTTTCATCAACCTAGTTTAGGACTATCTAGCAGTACACAACCACCCCACTGACAGGGTTCGAACCCAGGACCATGTTCTGGTTACAAGGCCAGCGAGCGAGCGAGCTCGTAGACCATTGATCAGCCACTGGGAGCCGATCCAATGGCCAGTCAGCCAGTGCGTGAATTCTAACTTCTGCCAATTCACCCAAAACGTAGCGCGACCATTTCAAAATGTCTTCTTCGATGAGTGAGTTACTGCCTCATCTTCAACCTACTGTACCCTACTGGTCACGTCTTCTCATCACTACACCAGGTCAACTCCCTGAATAGGGCCGTCCTATCGGTTCCCAGTTGCCTAATGATCTACGAGCAAGCTGGAATTTTATCCAGATGTTTGTTTTTTCTTCATGTGTCCTTTGCTTCGTACTGCTGAAGAATCCCAAACTAGGCTGACTAAACAGGTCTCCGTCCTTTAGTCGCTGCATATTTTCCATTGGTTTTTCTAACTGATATCAGCTCATGATGAAATCCTCCATGCAATCATAAAACTATCTGTTCCTAGGATGAATTTTAGAAAAATAAACTGAGAGTGGAAAAGTGGGAAGGCAGGTTTACTGAAACTCAACACTATGTGTTATTCAAATGAACTTTCTGCGGTCAAGATTTGACAGAATAGTTCTAAAATATTTGGGCGCCGAGTGAGAAGTAGATATTTGTAAAAAATTATATCTGTGTAAAATCTCAGTGAGATTGAAATGAGTAATTCCAACGTTTCCTGTGTTCGGCAATCTGGTCCGAACTTCTTCAGGGAAATTAATCGAAATTAACATAACAGAGGTTTATATATAAAAAGAACATCACTTGTTTTTAAAAACTTTGTCCAATCATGAGTCATTCAACAAGTATAATAAACAAATATATATATGTTTAATATAATATATATATATATAATAATTTTTTACAAATGTCTACTTCTCACTCGGCGCTCAAATATTTTAGAACTATTCTGTCAAATCTTGACGACAGTTCATTTGAATTATTTTGCAATCGAATTAAATTAACAAAGGAACTGTGTAACTGGCACAATCATCGTGTTTTCACTCTCCATTGTCTGCAACAGAATAATGCATATCCTAAATCCGTAGCTGTCGAGTCACCTGACAACTCTCCAGTAGGTCGAATAAAGCAGCTCAATCTTCAGAAAGAAGAAGACAAAGCAATAAGTTCGACAGGGTGCTTCAACTAAACTCTAATCTTAAACACCATAATTTTGAAAATATACGTCTAATCATAAAATTCTAGATATACTAACAGTTTGAACAGACATGAAGGTGTGGTGTGCTGTGTGTTAGCTGATGCATAGGAAATCCTGATTAATAAATAAAAATGGATATGTATCACTAATTAATAATACTTGGTCAAATTCTCGACTGTCCATATCTTCTTATGGAGACGTTAAGAAATGTTTTACAACTGTTTATCACCCACACACACATACACACTCTGTTTAAAGTGTTCAACAAAGGTAGGCCAATATTTGTAAGTCCGAGGTCACATTTTGACCACAGCTCATAAAATTTTGTTTATTTTATACTTGTTGAATGACTCATGATTGGACAAAGTTTTTAAAAACAAGTGATGTTCTTTTTATATATAAACCTCTGTTATGTTAATTTCGATTAATTTCCCTGAAGAAATTCGGACCAGATTGCGACGAACGCAGGAAACGTTGGAATTACTCATTTCAATCTCGCTGAGACTTTACAAATAAAATAATTTTTTAACAAATGTCTACTCACGCTTATTTATGGTATTAAAAGCTTTTGATTATTGAGTAAACCTGAAAAGCTGTCAAACTAATTGATAAAACATTTCTTTTTTTATTCAAAGTTACCTAGTTGGTACCGAAAACGGTCTCATTCACAAATGCTCTTGTTCCTACAATGAACAGTACTTGGAGACATATCGTAGCCATGTGGTGAGTTAAGTTTATTCTTTGATTAATTTCTTCTCCTTTTTTTCAATGTTTCTGTATTTTAATTGGTGGATGGTGACTAGCAGTAATGGAATCCAGTCCATAATAAGGCGCATTTCGTCCTATCTAGGACTCTTCAGCTAACTGGGTTTATCTGCATTCTCCCAGTGAGTCAATAATGATGTTCCGAGGCTCAAACGCAGTGACCATAGTTTCAAACACCAGCCAAAGCGTTATCCACTAGACCATTTGGGCCACGAGAGCCACCACATTTCTTGTGCAACGGGTCATGTTAATTCAATTGACTTTTAGATTTTCCCGTCGATTGATTGATTGGACCGAAGTGCTCCTCAGTCTCAGGTTGGCATGTCTGTTGGCTTCTTGTGCAGGTGCTTCAACGATGATATCTGCGCATGTAATTTCGATTGTACTTCTAAAGAATATTTGCATATTCAACTACGAGTTCTTTGAAAGGTGAAAGTAATAATAACGACACAATGTAGCAAAAATATTCATTCACCTATCTATAAAACACGAAATGATTGAGCCAGAAAAGAATATCCCTTTCGATAAATTCCTCCTCTTCTCGCTCTACAATTATATCTATATATGCATGTTTATATACATAGAATATTCTAGATTAGTAGTCAATAACAATATTAGTGTGTGCTTTTTAAATAGTAATATCGATTTGTAAAGTAAGATCACAATGGAATCACCACAGTTCATTAAAGATGCTTAAATTACAATAATAATTATAACAAAAATAAAGATATAGTAGCAAATAGAATATCAACTAAAATGAGGGAAAATTCCACAGATAAATTCAGGATCGATCATTCAAACCTAGATGGCCAAGCAGGTAAGGATAATGTCTGAACCAACCAACTTCTTCTTTTGGATGCACAAATTAGGCTTGTTAATATGGATCCCAACAGCCAGCCAGCCAGCCTCAGCAATATTTAGTAGTCGAACTGTTAAGGCGAAATTGAGATTTGTTAGTTGGTATGCGGTAAATGACCCTGAAAGCCGCCGCCTTGTTAACATCAATCAGTCTTGTGTTCTGTATCCACAAGATGAGTGAGATAGAGCTTTGCGTTGTGAATAGATTTTTTTTGTCCTTTACTTAACCAACCAACCACTGTGGAGGGTGGGTGATGTTCGGAAATTCGACGAGAAACACGCCTAATTGTGTACGGCCTATGCAAGTAACTGGCTCTCACTCCACAGTAGCCACATCTCATATTTGCAAATTAAAACAGAACGAACTCCTACTCTATACACACAGCATTTGAGGATCATTCAGATATCTAACCTGGTACCAAATGATAGTGAATTCCGGGAAATTTTAGACCAACCCAAGTTAAAAATTACTCAATAATCAGCCTATTAGGTTTCTTGTGTATTCCTGGAATAGCGAAGTGACCAGGAGACTCGAATATTTACAATTGTCTATTCTAAAAATTAAAACTTGACGTAAAGCAAGTTCGTAGCATTGCCTAGCATTCTACGAAAGTGAATTGTATCCTAAATATATAGTGAGAATTTTGATAGGGAAAATAAGATTTAAGAGGTATCCCAACACTCCTTTTTTTTTCCTTCACGTTCCCCAGTAGGACATAGGGCTTCGAGCTAGTGGCTTGAAGTTTCTGTAGCAGTGTTCATTTTACAGGATGGGGTTGCTAGCCTCATGCCCAACCTTTCCTCTTCACCAGCATTATTTCTGACTTAGCGAGGTAAAGGAGTGCCTCAATGGACGGGGATCGAACCCCGGATCATGTGCATGGTTGGCGAGAGTCCTAACCGCTATGCCACCGACGCACAACTCAGCACTCTACTAGACAATTGAACAGCCTAGTTTAAATTCCATGGAAGGTAAATCATTCAAAACGTATCACGGTTATCGTTCAGTACTAATGTGTGACCTATTCTACTGACAAGAATGTGATGTGTATTAAGTCAAATCTTGTACAAGGATCTTGACTAAGTAAAAGATGGATTGTTTCGCAAACTAGAGAAACTGAGAAAACTGCGAAACACAGTGTAAAGGATACTTTTGGATTTGTTGAAAGGATAAAAGATTTAAATATTGACAATAAATTCATGCTATCATTTGTTGGCGTATCTTCCTTATTCACCAATGTACCACTCACTTATGGAAACAGTGAACTTTGTATGCGAAGAACTTATAAGACAAAACATCGATAATGGCATTCCTATATCTTTTGTGAAAGAGCTTCTCTTGAAATGCACAATGCACAATGTCCACATTTTATTTAATAATGAACTATATAGACAAATCGACGGTGTGGCAATGGGGTCACTACTAGGACCACCATTCTAACCGACATTTTCCTGGAGAAACTAGAAAATGGGCATTTGAAGGATGTTATTAATGAACTCGAATTCTATTGTCGGTACATACATGGATGATACATTTTTGATTATGAAAAATGAGAAGGAGGAAGCAAAGAACATCCTGGATGAATTTAATGAGGTTCATCCTGCAATAAATTTACCAGAGAGAAAGAAAAAGACTCTAGTATTTCATTTCTGGAAGTCCTTATGACTAGAAAAGAGGATGGCACAATAATAAGAAGAAATGTATATAGAAAACCTACATCAACGAGTCAGTATACTCATTTTTTCAGCTTCGTGCCCTTAAAATACAAACGCAATCTGATAAAGTGCTTGGTCCACCACAGAGCAAGAGCAATCTGCTCGGATGAGTGTCTTGATGAGGAACTTATTAGTATTAAACGGTTGATGAGTGAAAATGGTTATCCAGAAACGTTTATTGCTAAGAATATGATTCTAAAATCAAAGCAGCCCAAGGTACCAGCAGTTCGTAAAAAGGAAGGCCTTATTCTTACAAATGCAGTCAGTTGCTTGGGGACAACATCAGCGAGATACTAACACAGCTGTGTCTTAGAAATGAGGCGGTAAAAAGAGTATTCCGTGCTGCTGCCGATTTACACTGTGTCTTCAAAACCACTCCTCTCTTGCATTCGTTCGGGAGTAAAAGACAAACTGCCTAATTTCGCCTCTTCCATGTGTGTGTATCTACCAATTTAACTGCTCCCGTGTGGAGTGAGCCAGTTACTTGCATAGGCCGTACACAATTAGGCGTGTTTCTCGTCGAATTTCCGAACATCACCCACCCTCCACAGTGGTTGGTTGGTTAAGTAAAGGACAAACAAAATCTATTCTCAGCGCAGAGCTATTCTATCTCACTCATCTTCTTGTGGATACACAACACAAGACTGATTGATGTTAACCAGGTGGCTTTCACGGTCATTTAGCGCATACCAACAACAAATCTCAATTTCGCCTTAACAGTTCGACTACTAAATATTGCTGAGGCTGGCTGGCTGGCTGTTGGGATCCATATTAACAAGCCTAATTTGTGCATCCAAAAGAAGAAGTTGGTTGGTTCAGACATTATCCTTACCCGCTTGGCCATCTAGGTTTGAATGATCGATCCTGAATTTTTGTGGAATTTTCCTAATTTTAGTTGATATTCTATTTGCTACTATATCTTTATTATTATTATTATTATTATTATTATTTAAGCATCTTTAATGAACTGTGGTGATTCCATTGTGATCTTACTTTACAAATCGATATTATTTAAAAAAAAAACTAGTATTTTTACTTTCACTCATTTTTAAACATTGTGTTACCCGGCACATCTGGTGTTCTTCATTAGTCAATTACAGACCAGTAAAATTAGATACACAATAATAATAGTAATTAATTCCAAAAGAGTCTTTAATTCACTCAATTTTCATATCCTTGTATAATTCAAAGTCGTAATTTTATTGATTAATTGGAACAAAAGAAGTACAATAAGACGCGGGTATTCTTGAATTCATCTGCAGTTTAAGTTGACAGCATGCATTCGGTTTAAGATTTCTCAGTATTAAAGAAACCATTTGTTGTAAATTGGCGTTATCTGTTGTGTGTGTGTGTGTGAGAGAGGAAAGCAACTGTCCTCACAATGAATCACCTCTTTGCATTTTCCTTAGAATCTCAATAAAATAGGCTGAGTTTGTTTATCACTCACATATATTTGTGTTGCTCAGATGTCACCTTGTTTTAAACTCAACTATACTTTATGGCTGTTTTTTGTGTATTTTTTCTCCATAAATTCCTCTTTGTCTTTCATCCCGATATTTCTTCATTTTTTGGTTGGCTTTCTTTCCTTTTTTGCACAATCCTGATTGAGGTATAACAATTGATATAAGAATAAAACTTGTGCACTGTACTGGTAGAGTGTGATTCCATTATGGGTAAACTTTGTTTCGATAAAGCCCCACAGTGTTGTTATACTACAGTAAATTTACTGATGACCACGTTTCAAGAACAATTTATTGCTCGTAATCATATCAGGGTACTACTCACACAACTCTCTAACTTCATTTATATAATTCCATCATTATTTTTCATCGCTTGATTTGATTGGTAGTTGTGGTGGTATTTTCCATATTTCCGGTATGAGTGATGAGTCATTCCTATTGCATGTGTTGGGTGCAGACTCAATGAACCAGGTAAGATTCAGTAATCAACCTCTGACCTACTAGTTTGAACTATGTAGTTGACCTAACCCACAGTCGTTGCAGAGTATTTTGTGAATTATATTATTTTGTTTAATTGGGTCAATCGACAGGGTCATTTAACTTAACCTACCGAGCTTGTCCTACCTGAGTGAGTTTTTAAGGTTTAAGTGCCACCACCAGCCTAATTCCTGCTTTATTCGGAATCCTACATAGGGAGAGTCTCAGATGTCTCCTCTCTCCTTATGTGGTATCACTGCTGTAGATGCCTTATATTCTCTCTTTTTTATGTTATCATTACTAGTTTCACAATTATTTTTATTTTGCTTTTGGCCCTAACTGATCTTCCTAATGAATTTTATAGGATAGTTAGTTATTTGGCACCAACGCTTCTTCTATCTGTTTTATTTCATCATTTAGGTCCTTTCTTGTACTACTTAGTGCTACTGCTCGGTTTGTTAAACCCTTAACTAAGCCTGCCTTAACAGTTAACGGATGAGATGAATTAAAGTCTTAATATCTATTAGCAGAATGCGTTGGTTTCTTATAAACATTGGTGTGTAGCTGGCCTTCTTCGATTCGTTTTATTTTACAATTTAACATCACAGCTAATTCTGCTTGTTCATTTTCCGATTCAAATGTGAATTTTATTCCCTCTACTAGTGAGTTTATGGCCCTGTGTCAAGAAGCTAGAGAGAGATATGTTCTGTTTTTAACACTGTGAAAGTGTAATCCACATATCTCCACTATATTTTTGGAGTAGGATTAAATGTATTAAGTGCCATATTTTCCCAACTATCCATAAATATGTCTGCTGCGATAAGGGATATTGGTGATGCATCCCATTGCTACACCCTCAGTTTGTCTATATATTTTGCCTTGGAATTTAAAGATAGTAGATGTGAGGTATAGCTGAATCCCTAAAATAATTTCTTCAATGGAAAGCTGCTTTGTCCTATGATTGAGTTCAGTATCCGCAGTTAGTTCTTTTTTAACTGCTTCTAAGGCCATATTGATTGGTATATTAGTATAAAGAGTAGTTATATCAAAACTAACCATTGTTTCATCATTATTTAATTGTATGTTATTTAGTTTATTTTTCATTTCATATGAATTAGTTAGTCTAGAATTTGAACGATTTCTAATGGGGCATAATATTAGAGCTAAGTGTTTTGATAATTCCTAAGTACGGGAATTCCTAAAGTCTACTATCGGTCCTATGGGGTAACCTGGTTTATGTGTTTTAATAGTACCATATATTCTACTTGCATTATTATAATTTTTAGGCATTAAATTAAACCATTTAGACTAACCCAGTGACAGCTTCATTGTGCGTATTAATTCCACTGTAGATTTCTTAATCTTATTCATTATTGTATCTACAGGCTTCTTAATTTCCTCATATGGACGGACCCGTTTTAATACGTTCAGTGACTTTCTTGATTTAGTCAGATTTATCCAAAACTACTGTGGAGTTTCCTTTGTCAGCTTTTGTGATGACGATGTTTTTTATCTTTCTTTTAGATTAATTAGAGCTAGTCTTTCCGATGTTGTTAAGTATGATTTTGCTTTCTTTTGATTTTTCAGGGTTAATGCACATTGTACTCGAACCTCTTCTGCTGTCGTCTTATTTATTGAACCTAGTGCTACTTTTATGTTAGGAATGACATCCTCTGGTTTTAATTTACTAACTATTACGTTGAAATTTAGTCCCTTTCTCAAGTACTTTTATCTCACTAGAGCTTAGTTATCTTGATGAGAATAGGTCCTGTCAATAGATAGACTCATCACTCATACCGGATACATGGAAAATACCACCACAACTACCAATCAAATCAAGAGATGAAAAATAATGATAGAATTATATAGACGAAGTTAGAAAGTTGTGTGTATGACTAGTGCCTTGATATTGGGATTATGAGCAGTAATGAAAATTGTGCTCGAAAAGTGGTCATCAGTAAACATTACTACTGTATGTATAACAGCACTGTGACATTTTATCAAAACAAATTTTTCCCAGAATGAGGAGGTACGACAACTTGAACTGGTGGAATTTTATACAGAAATGTTCATTATTGTTCCTGACCCTCCGTTTTCTCTCTCTCTCTCCATATACATCCCAGTTAGTCATGAAAACTGAATACAATTATAAATGACTATACTTGTTTCACTGCATTTGTTTTGCTGATGAATTTTCCACATTTCTTTTATCTGTTGAAATAATTAGATAAATGATCTAGAATTAAAGTCTTGAATTCAGTTTTCTTGTAATTGTTGTTGTGTGTGTGTGTGCGTGTGCGTATGTATAGAAAATTATACCACCGTTGTCATACTTCCATTCATAGTCGATGGAAAGCGTTCACTTCCACCTTCCCTCGCTCTATATGTAGTTAACAGACTGAGAATATATATTGTGTGAATTAGTAACTAATTGCTATTCTCTCCTTAACTCTCTCTCTCTGTCTCTCCCAATCTCTCTGTTGTTAAAGGTTTCAACTCCATTTTTCTCCATAGATACATACAGTAATAAGTCTAATAATGGGAAATTTTCTTCAGGCTTAAATGCAGACTTTTCCTTACCTTCTATTTTTAGCGTTGGCTTCTCGAATCACCCATTTTGTTATTATTATTGTTGTTTTCTTGGATTCCTAGTGCAACATAGGGCTTCAACTACACGTCTCCACTTGCTGCTTCTGTCTTCTGTTGAACTTTTCACCTGCATCCATGTTAGTTCACACTGTTTCAACTCTTGTTCACACAATCTCCTCCATGTCAGTCTTGGACGTCCCACTACTCGCTGCTTCCCTTTCGGGTTCCACTCGAGCAATGGCCTGACGCGCGATGTCACCAGCAGCGGCCTCCTCAGCGAGTGTCCAATCCATCTTCATTTTCTCCTGCATATTTGTTGAGCGATTGGTTCTTGATTTGTTTGTTCCCATAGTTTCTTGTTGGTTCTTGTTCTTTCCGGCCATCTGATCTTCTGTTTAGAACGAAGACAGTTGTTGATAAAGGTCTGCAACAGGCTGTTGGAAATATTCTTTGAGACCTGCCAAGTTTCTGATCCGTATAGAAGAACTGACTTGACGTTTGTATTGAACACGTTTGTATTACACAAGGTAACCTAATCTCCGGTCAGTAGGCACCTTTCCCTCCTTCCAGATCTTTTGCAGTAATGGAGTCAGCATATCCGCTGTCGTTTCTGGGTCCGCTTTCAGTGCTTTCGGAGGTATTTCATCTGGTCCAGCTGCTTTTCCAGCTTTCAGAAGCTTGATTGCATTCAAGACTTCAGCTTCCTTTGGAGGATTGGTGTCAACTTGCAGTTGTGTAGGCGCTGTTGTTGGTATTTCTGGGCGGGTCGCAGGTGGTGGTCGGTTCGAATCACCCATTTGCATGTTCTAAATGTTATAAATAACCTGAAAAGGGAATCATGGCAGTTCTAGTAGCATTACACCCGACTTTATGAAATGAAACCATAGGCAAATAAAGACACGGACACTAGAGTTTCGCATAATGTTGGTTGTACCTAGAGTTCGTGCTAGTCGGCACTCACCAGCCAGTCAACAAGGCGTATCTGCAACCTTGAAGGAACAGCTCATTTCCTTGCTGAGATTCTATTCCACGCTGTCACCCAGGGCCGCCTGCAGTCAGAGACGTTACCACTGAGCAGCCATTCGGGCTGGCTCGCGATTGACCTCCTTTAGAACTATAGTGGGTATTTTGATTGGACACATATTATTATTATTGTTCCCTTGGTTTCCCAGTGGAACATAGGGCTTCAACTGCACATCTCCACTTGCTCCTATCTTCTGCTGTACTTTTCACTTGCATCCATGTTAGTCCATACTGTTTCAAGTCCTCTTCACACGATCTCCTCCATGTCACCCTCGGACGTCCCACTAGTCGCCGCTTCCCTTTCGGGTTCCACTCGAGCGATGGCCTGACGCGCGATGTCACCAGCAGTGGCCTCCTCAGTGAGTGTCCAATCCATCTCTACTTTCTCCTGCTTATTTGTTAGGCGACTGGTTCTTGTTTCGTTTGTTTGTTCCCATAGTTTCTTGTTGGACACTAGTCAGTAACTAGTGTCACACGTGTCTAGTCTTTTCTTTGGTATGGACTGAATGCTGCCAGGTAGGTTTGATATCTTTTTGTCGGAAATCAGTCTTTGGTCTAAGTCAAATGGTCTCTCATCGTAAATCCTTCTAAATATTTTCCTTAAAATTTTCATTTTATCATAACTTGACTCCGCACAGTATTTTTGGTAGAAATATGGAATTTTCACCATGTGATGACAGTAGTTCAAATTTCGCAGGTGTGCGTCGGCCGAGGGGATAGAACGTCAGACCTTATGAATGATCGGCAAGTGTCCTAACCGCTGTGACACCGACGCACACAGTTAACTTCACCTTCTGGCATAAACGTGATCTATACTAACTGTTCCGTTCATATGATGTTTGTAGTATAAAGGTCACTGTGATGGAAACTTAGTCAGGCATATTATATTCCTTGGAATAGTTCTATTCTCTGACCTTTCTTGGTCGTCCCATATCTTGTCGACTTCAAAGAATATGTCCCGTTTAACCTACTATATTAAAAAAGGATACGACAATCAGGAATCACTCACTTGCGTCTTACCTGTTGTACTTCACCACACCCCAATAGTCTTTCTTGGGCTACTCAAAAAGTTTTCGAGGTCCAGGTTCTCATCAGAAATGATGAAAGTATCATCAATGTATCTCTTGTAGAGATGAAGGTCGTCGATAGTTGATGATAAGGGGTTGTTTTCGAGGCTGGCCATAAAACAGTCGGCTAGGAGTGGTCCGAGTGGAGAGCCCATTGCTACGCCATCTGTTGGCCTGTAGATTTTATTGTTGAATCTGAAGTAGACGTTGAAGGTGCATCCATAGTAGTAACAGCTCCTTTAGATAATGGATCGGTATGCAGACATCTATGCTGTTGCATTGAATGAAGTCAAACAGAAGGCACATAGTTTCTGTCAGTGGGACATTGGTGAACAGGGAGACGACGTCTAGGGAGACCATCTTTTTATTTGCGAGGTTGACATTTTTAAATGAATCAACAAAATCGAATGTGTGGCGGAAGTTGTATCTCGACAAATTTTCTTTCACTTGTCCATGAATTTCTACCAGCCACTTCACGAAAACAACCCCTTATCATCAACTATCGACGACCTTCATCTCTACAAGAAATACATTGATGATACTTTCATTATTTGTGATGAGAACCTGGACCTCGAAAACTTGCTTCAAATCTTCAACAGTGCCCATCCAAACATCTACTCGAAAAGGAATATGTCATATTGCGGAGGGTATTTAAAAACTGACAACCTTTAATACCGTTCGCAATAGATTTTTTGAGTGATACCTGATTGTTATTGCACCTTCTTAATGTAGATGGGTAGAGGGCATATTTTCTTTAAAAAAAATCAATGAGATCTGATTACAAAGAGACTATAACTCAGCCTGTCATATACGAAAGAAATATACATCGGCGAAGGCTATTCTCAGATATGAAAACAAAACACGTAGTGTTCAGCGAAGAGTCTCTTTTCGACGGCGAATTCCTTTTATTAGCTGTACAATCGCAAATATATATGAATTATTTTGTATGTATGTGTACATTAAGTTGGTCAAACAAAAATAGACAATTGGTTATGGTTACTTTAACTAAACAGGTGAAGAAGGTTGGTAATCGGAGTTACTTAATACAAAATCAGTCAAGAAAATTAGGTGTTACTGAAATTAGGGTAGTAACAAAAGGTGATGAGTTGTCACAATCAGTTCTTAAAAAAAGTTATGTAATAACATGCATAGTTTGATGAGTGAGTTTTACTCAGGATGCACATAGGAACAAAGTAGATACTACGAAATTACGTAAGGGTTCTAAATGAATACAAGAACCGTAAGCAATTAAAGAACAGGCAAAGAAACAAAATTAAGTTATCGAAATCAAAAAAGTCAAATCAAATCAAAAAAGTTGTTACCAAGACAGTGGAAGTGGTTGAGTAATCCTCTTTTGTATGCACAGCTCCGGTTTTTCTTTGTGAATGGCCAGAGCTTCAGCGATACAAAGAAGGCGAAACCGTATTGCCTTTGATAGGTTATTCTTGACTCTGTAGATTATTTTGAAGGAGGCGTTTGTTGAAAAGGAATTATCAGTGTTAACCAGGTGTTCAATTATCGCACTCCTTATTGCACCACTATTGCCTTTTCGCAACCATGCTGGCTGGATAGTGTTCTTGAATCCTCTTGGACAGGGTGCGCGTCGAACGACCGATGTACCTGGCTGGCTCCACAGCAGCAGGTGAACTGATATATGCACATAGAAGTGGTCAGATGTGGGATCTTGTCCTTGAGGCTTGTGCAGATCAGTGGGCGACTGAAGAACACTATTCTTAGCGTTGCTGCAAGGAATGTTCTTCTCAAAGATGATGTGATCCT
The DNA here is from genome assembly GCA_944472155.2 of Trichobilharzia szidati. Classification (NCBI taxonomy): domain Eukaryota; kingdom Metazoa; phylum Platyhelminthes; class Trematoda; order Strigeidida; family Schistosomatidae; genus Trichobilharzia; species Trichobilharzia szidati. Next base: position 18,351,574 of record OX235279.1, on the reverse strand, counting down.
TCTCTTGAGTATTACTTAACCAATTGTATTTTTGTTTGACAAACTGAATGTACATATACATGCAAAATAACACAAACATATATATTTGCGATTGTACAGCTAAGAAAATGAATTCGTCGTCGAAAAGAGACTCTTCGCTGAACACTACGTGTTTTGTTTTCATTAATGCCTGGCTGAGGATAATCCATAAATTCTCAGGATTTCAAAAATCCACGTATTTTCGAACCGCGTTTTAAGTCAACGTATTGTGTGTCGATGGAACAGTAGTTAGGAATCTCGCTGACCATGCTGCATATGGTCCGGTATTCGATCGCCTGCGGCCGACGCACACTTGGTATGATCAATGATCAGCCTGCTGAAATTTGGGCTACCGATCATATCACATGCTGAAAATTCCATACTACTTGTACCACAGAAATACAGTGTGGAATCAAGCTGTAATGAAAAAATTAAAAAAATAAAAATAAATAGTGAAATAGCAGTGTGTGCACACTAAACACAAACACACAAACAAACAAACAACCACAGAGACAGTTTAGGCACGTACTGCACATATGAAGACATCAGGGTGGTGGATCTAATAAAGTATATATATACAAATTTTTCATTAATTATAAATTTATTCATAATAATTATAGACAAATTATAATTTGATTTTATTCAAATGAACTGAATGGGAAGATTGGGAAAGGGGAGAGAGAGAGATAACACGACTTACTTTTACACATGGGACTATTATTGTCTTGTCTTTCTGGTGGGGTTGTCTTATCGACAAAAATTCTCAGCTTTTCCCTTCTCTCTTCCACCAGTGTGTTTCATTAAAAGTTATATACTTTCTCTTTCAGAATTTATTAGATTTCGCGCCCTGCAACTGAAATTTTATTGCAGTGCGCTTTTGTTTTTGGTGTCTTTGTGTCTTACTTTCAATTAAAAATTTCGTTTTTTTTTATTTATGGTTGTTATAGGATGTGGGAATCGAATCTTGTCAATATAAAAATTTATACTAAGGCTAAAAACATGTTATTTATAATTTATTTATTTTTTTGTTGTTGCTAAACTTGAATATATCACCAGGGCGGCAGAGGAACGAAAAAAGCAGACACTCAGTGAGCGTGCTACACACGCCTGAATTATAGCTAGAAACAGAAGTGCATAGTGGTGATATGCTGTCGCCTAGACGTGTCTCAATCCTAGTTAGTATGTTATGTCTGACACATACAACCATCGAGATAACAAGAGATTAGGCTAGTTGAAGGTTAAAAGATAATAATGATAATAATAATAAGCGAAGCTGGCTGGCTGGCTGGCTGGATTCAACATAAAACTTGGCACCGAAGTGCAGCAGTCATCACATATGTAAAAAATTATATTTGTAAAGTCTCAGCGAGATTGAAATGAGTAATTCCAACGTTTCCTGTGTTCGGCAATCTGGTCCGAACTTCTTCAGGGAAATTAATCGAAATTAACATTACATAGGTTTATATATAAAAAGGAACATCACTTGTTTTTAAAAACTTTGTCCAATCATGAGTCATTCAAAAAGTATCAACAAGTATAATAAACAAAATTTTATGAGCTTTGATCCAAATTTGACCTCGGACTTACAAATATCGGTCTACCTTTGTTGAACACTTTAAACAGAGTGTGTATGTGTGTGTGTGTGTGTGGATAAACAGTTGTGAAACATTTCTTAACGTCTCCATAAGAAGATATGGACAGTCGAGAATTTCGATCAGGTATTAATAATTAGTGATACAAATCCATTTTTATTTATTAATCAGGATTTCCTATGCATCAGCTAACACACAGCACACCACACCTTCATGTCTGTTCAAACTGTTAGTATATCTAGAATTTTATGATTAGACGTATATTTTCAAAATTATGGTGTTTAAGATTAGAGTTTAGTTTAAGCACCCTGTCGAACTTATTGCTTTGTCTTCTTCTCTCTGAAGATTGAGCTGCTTTATTCGACCTACTGGAGAGTTGTCAGGTGACTAGACAGCTACAGATTTAGGATATGCATTATTCTGTTGCAGACAACGGAGAGTGAAAACACGATGATTGTGCCAGTTATACAGTTTCTTTGTTAATTTAATTCGATTGCAAAATAATTCAAATGAACTGTCGTCAAGATTTGACAGAATAGTTCTAAAATATTTGGGCGCCGAGTGAGAAGTAGACATTTGTAAAAAAATTATATTTGTAAAATCTCAGCGATATTGAAATGAGTAATTCCAACGTTTCCTGTGTTCGGCAATCTGGTCCGAACTTCTTCAGGGAAATTAATCGAAATTAACATAACAGACGTTTATATGCAGAAAAGGGGGACATCTCTTGTTTTTAAAATCTTTGTCCAATCATGAGTCATTCAACAAGTATAATAAACAAATATATATATATGTTTTATATGTATATATATATATAATAATTTTTTACAAATGTCTACTTCTCACTCGGTGCCCAAATATTTTAGAACTATTCTGTCAAATCTTGACGACAGTTCATTTGAACATGTTATTTATTTAATTTTTTGTTGTTGCTAAAGTTGAATATATCACCAGGGCGGCAGAGGAACGAAAAAAAGAGACACTCAGTGAGCGTGCTACACATGCCTGAATTATAGCTAAAAATAGTAGGGCATAGTGGTGATATACTGTCGCCTAGTTACTATGTTATGTCTGACACATACAACTATCGAAATAACAAGAGATTAGGCTAGTTGAAGGTTAAAAGATGATAATAATAATAATAAGCGAAGAATAGTGATGCGTTCAAAATTAAAACATGCAAGTTTTGTATATTGTGCTTGTGTCAACTTTATGCTATCTAGCTATCTAATTCCCGGTACAAGGATTTAGTCTCCAATGGGAAAATAAGATATCGTTTGCACAGTAGAAAATTGTCTATAAATAAAATTAATCAGAAATATAAAGGGAGAGTAATAGACGAAAATAATTAAAAATAAGTTCCACAACTTCTTGGCAAGAAATTCCACAGAAAGAAAAGTTTTTATGTAAATGAGTAAAAAATGTAGCGTGCTAATCCTGATATATATATATATGTCTGATTTCCCACAAACTGGAAGACATGCAAGTAGGAAAGCAGCAACAAGTTGGCAGAAGAAGTATCAAAGATCGGACTCTAAGTAAACATAGAGAAAGCAGAGGTGTTGATGAGGATTCCTGGGCGACACCACCAACAGCAACAACAACAACAACAGACAACAATCAGTCAGCATAAATGGCAGGAACCTGAAAGAAACGACCTCCTTTACCTACCTACCTAACTGCCTACCTGGGAAGCATCGTTTCAACTACAGGCGGACGGAACTGACGAGGATATCAAAGCAGTGAGGGTCGGGAAGGCAAGACAAGCGTTCACTACTATCAGTCTGTGTGGACGTCAACAGCACTACTCAGCATGAATATAATGAAAATAAGATCCGGATTTTCAACTCGAATGTGAAGTCAGTCAGTGCTACTCACTATACGGACCAGAGACTTGGCCAGCGCGTCATAAAGAGCACCTCAAACAAACTACAGACCTTCATCAACAGCTGGTTGTCTTCGCTCAATTCTGCTCAAGATCAGATGGTCGGCCAGAAGAGATCAGCAACAGCGAGGGATCTCTGGCAATGAGCAAACCAACACAACAGGAACCGATTGTACAACAAGTAAACAGGAACAAATGGAGGTTGATTGGCTGGCCATACTCTGAAAAAAAAAACCATCAAGTGAGTGACGTCACTAAACAAGCCATTGCTCGAGAGGAACCCGACGGAATGGGAAGCGGCGAGTTGGTCGTCAGTGCAAGGGTGAGAGTGAGGGTGACTTGGAGAGGTGATGTGAAGAGGAGATGATGAAAGCATGTGGGCAGACTTGGAGCCAGGTGAAACCGTTGATGGAGAACAGAATGCAGTGGAGACGTTTGGCTGAAGCCCTATGTTCCTCTAGGAATTAAAGGAAATAATAATAATAAATAATAGACAAAGATTACTTCACACTCATATTTTCTCAGAAAAGATATGATAGAGAAGATTTATACCTCAGGTGGAAGGATTATTTTGATGTGGTTGTGTTCTCTGAGCTAGCTGGATAGTAGTTAATTTGTGAAGCTTTCATCGCCCTACTAGACAGGCAACATCTTCAGCGCATACTTAAAACCAACAAAATCACTTCACTCAGCCAGCCCTGTGTCAACCAAAAGACTCAACAGTGAAAGAAGATAAAACCAACATCATCTACAAAATGGATTGTAACAACTGCGAAAAACACTACATTGGCCAAAGTGGACGTCCCTGCTCTTCGTCTCTGCATCAACGAACATAAGCTAATCGTCAAAATACATGATATCCACCCCCTCGCTCATATCACATCACTGCATACAGACAACACGGACTGGGACAACCCACGTTCAAATACTAGATAGAGGAAACAACATCGAGAATGCTAGCCAGAGAATTTTTAGAAGCCTGTCTGGTATTCCAGTGAATCATCAATCAATAGACACATCAAGATTGACAAAATTTATCAACCGATAAGAAGGAAACCTCACACACACGCAAAGGGTTAAAGTTCAAGTCTGGGGAACAATCAGTTCCAATATAGGTGTTAAACCATTCTTATTACAAGTGTTTTCAGTTGATTCGATAAACAAAGTTTCCATTTTCTATCTTCCTCAATCGTCACCCTGTTAGTTGTATCAGATTTTAAAACTGTCATCTTATCCCATACAGCCTACTGTATGTTTGGGTGTGTGTAATTGCATGTAGTGCTTGCGATAGCTTCTGAACTATTCTCTAGATTTCTTATCTTATTCGGGTCAACTGATCTATATTTTGCTGCTAGGTGCTTATGCTGATCGGCTAGTCTGACTCACTGACTGACCTTGTTCTACTAGTTTGACCTATGTATTTGACCTGACAATCATCGCAGACATGGTATTAGATAGACTAAATTGTTTTGTCTTAAAGGCTCTACAGGGTTGATCCTTTAAACGACAAAGTTTGTTTCTGATTGATTAATGAACTGCAAATACGTACCAGCGCCTCCGCCACACACAAAAGCTGAAACCTGACGCCATTTGTACCGTTTGGCCTCACCTTGTAGATGATGTTGAAAGACAAATCTGGTGGAGCTGCGTGGCCAGAGTTCACCAAATGCTCGAGAATTGACCTAGTAATTGTCTTGCATTCTCCCTTTGCTAACCTAGCGTGTCGGATAATATTCAGAGATGCGTTTGGAAAGTGTTCGCCAAGTTGTGTGGGTGTCCCATATAATTAGCTCCACACGAGCAAGTGAATTTATAAACACACATTGAGGTGGTCTGTCCAAAGTGTCTCTTTATCCTTCACACATCCATTGATCATTTGTCGGCTGTAGAAATTCATCCATAGCTCAGCCATAAAGAAGGCTTTCCTCAGTGATCTGCATAAGCAGCGATTCTTCAGGATCTCATCTGCGGTATCGCCTTTAAATTCAACTCTCATAAATAGCAGTTTCTTCTCGGCCCTGTCTGGGTTCTTTCAGGCTTTTCCCTTAACTTCATGTTTTTTCTCGATAAGTCATGGAGGATATCCAATCTCTATGAGGACTTGTCTGAGTCGCCTTATTTCGCCGTCGATTGTATCACTAGAACATATACTCCTTATTCTTGAGGATAATGGGTGGATCAGATTTCTCTTTCTTCTCAAAGAGACTTCTATTACTCAATAGTAGACCACTATATAAATTTTTGTAAGTATAAATACGACTGTACAGCCCCCAAAAACTCAGATATTTTTGTAACTCTTACTGTTGATACCGACGAGTTTACTCAGACATGTAGTGCTTTGCTTTTTCAACCCTTCGAGTATTCAGTTACACAGTGTCAGTGGTTGTCATTTTCTGAATAATTAATTAAAAAAAGGAAGATGTTCAGCGAAGAGACTCCGCTTTTCGCCGGCGAATTCATTCACATAGCTAGCTGTACAATCACATTTATATACAATTATTTTTCTGTGTGTGTGTACATGAGGTTTGTCAAGTTTAGATAATCAGGTAAACAGGTAATCCAATAATGATCCTAGAATATAGAAACAAGGTTGGTTAATTAGACAGCAACTAAAGTAAGGCTGAGTTAATTATTTGGTAAGTTAGATGACGACGTAATATAATTGACTGAAAATGTCAGTAGTGTGGGTGCGCACTGCTGAAGAGTCCCAAACTAGGCCGACACAGCTGTTCAGTACTCCCATGTCATGATGAAATCCTCCATCCAATAATAAAAACAAAACTTTTGTTAACGTGGTTGTATGACTGCAGTATCATACAACTGGCGCGAAAAATAAACCCCCCACACCCACACCCACATACACACGCACACACAACAGAAAGGCGTATACCATACACGTACACTCTGATAGTCAATATATAAATATATATACAGTAAATTTATGTATAATTAGAATTTATACATATACCACCTTATACACATTCTTGTACTTGTTCTCGTGTTCAACTGTATCTAATATTATATTAGTTCAAGGAAAAAGCAAGTCAGTGAAATGTGTCATCAGCCTTCAATATTGTTTTGAATGTCTTCCACATAGAAAGTCTCTTGCTGTATTGTTATTTATTTATTTATGCATTTCTCTTTTTCGCTTTCGCCTTCTCCTATTCCTTCTATTTACTATAATTATATAATTACATACATGCGCTTTCACAACAAAAAAGACAACAACAAAAAACACATTAATCTTTTACATCCTTGTCTTTCCTTTCCACACAAAAACAGTCATAGTTATAGTGTTGGTTAGGAAGGTAAGTAAGGTAAGTAAGTAAGTATGCACGAATCAGAGATATTCTTCATAAAGTCGCATAATTTCCAGGCATATTCCGGGACAGTTGTCAGTAGGGTTGTGTTTTTCTTTTTTCATATATTTAACTGAATAGCTATCATTATTATTATTATTATTATTAGTTATCTTGCTGTGAAGACAACTGTTACTTGGTGTTATTTGTAAAATGTGGTGTATATTTTTTTCTTTTTAATGTTTTTTATTAGCATAATACACTACCCTTTTTATTCGGTGACCAGACGATGTATTCTGTCAGCTGGGAGGGTAGGTAGTGATGAATGCCTGCCTGTTGAAAGACAACAGAGCAGCTGTTGATGAGAGAAGATGAATAAGGTATCGATTCAGTAGAATCCAACGAATATGCACTGAAGACACACTTGATGATGAGGAAGAAAGAAAGAAGGTTGACACAAACTCTGGTTGATAACAATTATCCAGACAAGTTCATCAGGAGATATAAGGTAGTTAGATCGCCAAGACCCACTCTCCAACTCGCCCCTAAGAAACACGTGTACATCAAGCTACCCTATATGGGGCATCAAAGCAGCTTGATAACTAGACAAAGACTGAACGCTGCTGTCTAAAAGACTTTTTATGCAGCCAATATCATAATAATAGAGAATGTAAAGCCAATATATCTATCTAAGCCCTTCGAACATGCGAAAAATGACATCACATCCCACTGTTTTTACCAATTTGAATGTACGTGTGGACACACATACATAGGGAGGACTCACCGATCTCTGCAAGTAAGGGCGTCGGTGGCACAGTGGTTGGGACTCTCGCCGACCATGCACATAGTCCGGGGTTCGATCCCCTGCCGACGCACACCCGATATCTATGGTTGGCCTGCAGAATTTGGGCTACCGATATCCATGCTGAAAATTCCATACTTGTACTGAAAATACGGTGTGGCATCAAGCTGTAATCAAAATAAAATAAAAATAAATAAATATTCCTAAATGGCTGCAGAAACAAATGGAATCTTCAGGACCTATTAACGGTGAGAACAGGAGACCTAGCTCTTCTATTGCGAAACATATTATAGAGACAGGACATAAAATTGACGTTAACAGATCTTTGAAACCTATCTATAAAACGTGTTTGGGGCGTATCCTAAAGTTTGTGAAAGCCCTAGCTGGCAATTAGAAAGTTTAAGCCACCTTTATGTGTTCAAAAACAATTCGTCATCACATTAAACCTTCCTTGGTAAATTTTGTTTTGACACCATAGCAGATGTACTATTACCTCTGTTATTTGGTTTAGTGGTCTTCATTGTTACTTTGACCTTGAATATCCTTTAAACTTGACCTAAGTCTATTTTCTCACCTCATACCTCTTTATTAATTTCATATATATTCCTATGACAAGTCCGTGTGTGATCAGTTTGTTCGAAATGTGTTGCTCAATTACAGCATTACACGATTCAGACAAATTACGTCTTCTTATTGCTTTATCTAAATTCAAAAAGGGAACCAATTGTTTTAAATATATTTATCGTTTAATTGAATTGAATTTTAGATTTTTCTTTCCCGTCCATTGATTGATTGATTGGATCGACCGAAGTGCTCCTCGGTCTCAGGTTGATATGTCTGTTGGCCGGTTTCTCAAGCAGATGCTTCGACGACGATGTCTAGGCATGGTAATTAGAGGTTAATTGGTGGATGGTGACTAGACTAGCAGTGGAATCCAGCCGGGACAACGCGCATTTCGTCCTATTTTGGGACTCATCAGTTGGCTGGATGTACCTGCGTTCCCCAGTGAGTCAGTGATCACGTTCCCACCATGGAGGCTCGAACCCAGGGCTCATTGTTTCAAACAACAGCCAAAGCGTTATCCACTAGACTACTTGGGCCACGAAAGCCACCCCATTTCTTGTGCAACGGGTCATGTTAATTTATATTTCATTGAATTTTAGTTTTTCCTGTCGATTGATTGGACTGAAGTGCTCGATCTCAGGACGAAATGCGCGTTATCCTGGATTCCACTACTGCTAGTCTAGTCACCATCCACCAATTCGATTCTAATTATCATGCCCAGACATCGTCGTCGAAGCATTTGCACAAGAACCCGTCCAACAAACATGTCAACCTGAGACTGAGGAGCACTTCGGTTCAGTCAATCAATGTACGGGAAAATCTAAAACTCAATTCAAAAAAATAATTAATATGACCCCTGGGTTCGAGCCTTGGTTGGAACATCATCACTGACTCACTGAAGAATGCAGGTAATTCCAGTTTGCTGACGAGTCCCAAACAGGACCGGTGAAATGCGCGTTATCCTGAACTGGATTCCACTACTGCTAGTCACCATCCACCAATTAACCTCGAATATTTATCTTTTTTATGTATATATCAAACAGTTTTTCATTTTGTATTAAAAGCCCTCCACAGGTTGAAACTTTCATTGTTATTCTTCCACTCAAAGAGTGCACCTGAAATGATTGATCAGAAATGTTTTGTGACCCGTGAATATCTTGCTAAGTTGTTCAATCGTCTTTTTTATAATTAAGCATTCCATGAAGGATTTCATCATGAGCTGACATCAGTTAGAGAACCACTGGAAAATCAACCTGGACAGCTGTTTCGTCAACCTGGTATGGGGCTCTTCATCAGTATGCACCCACCCCACTGCCAGGGTTCTAACCCAGGATCTTCTGTTTACAAGGCCAGTGAGCGAGCTCGTAGACCATTGAGCAGCCATTGGGACCTGATCCAATGGCCAGCCAGTTCACGCACGACATAGCGCGACCATTTCCAGTGGTTCTCTTACTGATGTCAGCTCATGATGAAATCCTCCATGCAATCAAACGAAATCCCTACAAAACCAATACTTGAAAATTATCTCCTCAAAAAGCATAAAAATGATTCATTTCCTGCGTGATATTCTCTGAGCTGAGTAAACGTGTCTCAGCCTATAGCACAGTCTACATTAACATCAATAAGACACGTTTTAGTTAGCAGCCATCATTCCCAGGGTGGAAATGACACACTGTTAAATTGATTTCTCAAAAGCACTGACAGTGCATTTCCCAGTGAAAATGATTAAAGTAAACAAGAAGTCACTTTATACACGACTGCAATTCAAGGGCTGTCGATATACCAAGTGAGATAATTACGAAGAAATTAAGAAAATCTGTTCAAGGAACTTATAATGCTGGCGGTGAACTACACGTCTTATTCTCTACACGACCGATGGTGATTCCTCGACTGAAAGATGAAGTACCTAGACTAGCTGGCCACTTCAAATTGCATCTACTTATTCAACTGCTACTGTGTTTGTGGTGGAGCTAGTTATATCGGCCGTTGTAGCTCTAAGAACTTGATTTTTCGTGCTCGCTCGCTCGAGAACATCTCTCACTATGGCTAAGTAAAGGTGTAGTGAAAACCGTCATCGACAGTTCGATATTGGACCATCTGGTGCAAACCGGCCACAAAGCCAGCCAGCCAGACAGCGTGGAAGAATCCTTCTCTATCATCATCTACCGGCTGCCTCATAAATTGACAAAATCATCATCATCGAATCACCGCATGCTCCAAACACCAGAGGCTATTGCAATTTGCCTGAAACAACAAGTGCTCTGGGTGTGGAGAAGAAGAAAGTCCAGCTAGCCAGCCATTACTACTGCCCTGGCTGGCCTTCAGTAGAGACTATAAATTCATGAATTTGTAATATTATCTTTCCTAATTCAACTGAAAAACTTCGACCGGAACAGGCTGGATTCAGGAGAAACAAGTCATGTATTGATCAGATCGCCACATTACGGATCATCATTGAACAAAGCTTGGAATGGCAGTCACCTCTCTATCTCATTCAACTTCATCGACTTTGAAAAGTCCTTCGATAGTGCAGCGTCGATCGAGAGGTGATTTGGCAACTACGCCGCTACTACGGGGTGCCACCGACAATTATACATCTCATCCAACAGCTGTACAACAATGCTGCATTGCAAGTAATCGACAACAGGAAACTTACGGAATCCTTCAAAGTGAGGTCAGGAGTAAGACAAGTGGCTGGCTGCCTACTATCGCCAATGATTTTCCTGAATGCAGTGGATTGGACAATGCGACAAACAGTGGGCAATGAGAAAACAAGTATAAAATGGACCAACACAAAAACAGAACTTGGAGGATCTGAACTTCGCCGATGTGATATATAGGTCTGATTTCCCACAAACTGGAATATGCAAGTGAAAAGCAACAAGTTGGCAGAAGAAGCATCAAAGATAGGAGGGACTTCAGGTGAACATAGAAAAAAACAGAGATAATGAAGATTCCTGGGCAATACTACCAACAGCAACAGCAACAACAGAAAACAATCAGCATAAATGGGGGGAACCTGAAAGAAACAACCTCTTTTACCTATCCACCTACCTGGGAAGCATCGTTTCAACTACAGGCGGACACTACTGACGAGGATATCAAAGCAAGAATCAAAAAAGCAAGAGAAGCTTTAATTACTCTCAAGTCTGTGTGGAGGTCAACAGCACTGAGCATTAAAAATAAGATCCGGATTTTCAACTCCAATGTGAAGTCACTGCTACTATACGGATCAGAGACTTGGCCATCACGTCATAAAGAGCATCTCAAACAAACTACAGACCTTCATTAACAGTTGTCTTCGCTCAATACTCAAAATCAGATGACCAGAAGAGATCAGCAATAGAGATTTTTGGGAGCGAACCAACACAGCAGGAACCAATTGTGAAACAAATAGGCAGGAAGAAATGGAGGTGAATTGGCCATACTCTGAGGAAACCATCAAATGACATCACTAGACAAGCCATTGAGTGGAAACCGAAAGGGAAGCGGCGAGTTGATCGTCAGTGCAAGGGTGACTTGGAGGAGGTGATGTGAAGAGGAGATGAAAACGTGTGGGCAGACATGGAGTCAAATGAAGACTCTAGCAGAGAACCGAATGCAATGGAGACGCACGGCTGAAGCCCTATGTTCCTCTAGGAATTAAAGGAAACAATAATAATAATATATTCAACTGACATTCAGTGTATTGTTATGTTGATGCAATCGAACTGTAATCCATTGGTATCATTATTATCTATTCGATGTCATTTAAGCACTAATTCATTCATTCACTATTATGGATGGATAGATAACTGTAGAGCCATGATGATGATGATGAAGGGGTTATCGAAAAGAGTATTTATTATTTGTTCAGTATCTATCCAACCTTTTGAAAAATTTTTAATGGGCACTTTTAATCAGTTATTATATAACTCTATGTGAAATCTTCTAAACTTCACATAACTGCTTTTCCTTGATGCAACTGAACAAAATGAGAAGAACAAATTGGCCAGGATAGCGTGATATCATAATTTTATGTCTTTAGTTCTTATCAAGAACATACGGGCTAAAACACCTATCAAATATCAACGCATAAATAACTCAAATACTTTAATTAATAAGCTTAAAAATCCCCATTGAGTCATATGAAAAAGAGAAGACGTTCAGCGAAGAGACTCTTTTCGCCGGCGAATTCATTCACATAGATGTACAATCGCTTTTATATACAATTATTTTTCTGTATGTGTGTGCATGAGGTTTGTCAAGTTTAGATAATCAGGTAATACAAGAATGATCCTAGAATATAGAAACAAGGTTGGTTAATTAGACAGTAACTAAAGTAAGATTGAGTTAATTAGCTGGTAAGTTAGATGACGGCCTAATATAACTGACTAAAATATTTCAGCTTAAGTCAGGGTAGCAACAGAGGTAATTCCAGGTAGAGAGAGACTTAGTAGAAGTGGGGTAGAGAATTTTTTGTTTTGTTTTCCTTCACGTTCCCTAGTGGAACATAGGGCTTCAAGCTAGAGGCTCGAAGTTTCTATAGCAGTGTTTATTTTAGAGAATGGGGTGGCTAGCCTCATGCCCAACCTTTCCTCTTTACCAGCATTATTTCTGGCTTAGTGAGGTAAAGGAGTGCGTCGGTCGGGGATCGAACCCCGGACCATGTGCATGGTCGGTGAGCGTCCTAACCGCTATACCACTGACGCTTGGGGTAGAGAATAATGCCATTTAAATTAGAACCAAAATTGAGCAAATAAGTTGGATGACGTAACATAAATGACTAGAAATTGAGCGTTGGTCAAGTCAGTAACAGTGGTAGTGAGGTGCAGAAATTGAATCGGATGGGAGTAGAGAACAAGAAGGTTGAAAATGTAAAATATTACAATTGAGAAGACAAAATAATACTAATGAAGTGACAGAAGAGAAAAGGATAAGGTAGAATTTACTTGTCGAGTAATAAGATGGATTGCGTCCATTGCAAGTGTGTAGTGATTGAACGAACTTCTTCTGTATGCAGAGTTCAGGACTACGCACATGAATCGCCATTGCTTCTGCAGTTTGAAGAAGTCTATGATTCGTACACCTTTAGGAAGACTACTTTTTATCCTGTAGACGACTTTGAAGTTTGTTTGGGGTGTAGCTTGATGTCCGGATTCTATCAGATGTTCTAAGATCAAGCTCTGATGGGGACATCGTTTTTTTTCTCCTTTGTAAAACCATGTTGGTAAGTGTTCGGTGATACGTTTAGAAAGCGAACGCTGGGTACGGCCGACATACCTGGCACCACTGTTACTGACTTGACCAACGCTCAATTTCTAGTCATTTATATAGTATCTATTTGCTCAATTCCAGTTCTAATTTAAATGGCATTATTCTCTACCCAACTTCTACTTAGTCTCTACTGTAATTACCTCTTTGCTACCCTGACTAAGTTAACATTTTAGTCATTATATTACGTCGTCATCTAACTTACTAATTAACTCAACCTTACTTTAGTTGCTGTCTAATTATAACCTTGTTTCTATATTCTAGGATCATTCTTGTATTACCTGATTACCTGATTATCTAAACTTGACAAACCTCATGCACACACACACAGAAAAATAATTGTATATAAATGCGATTGTACAGCTAGCTATGTGAATGAATTCGCCGGCGAAAAGCGGAGTCTCTTCGCTGAACGTCTTTTGTTTTTATTAATTGGCCAAAAGATGGCAACCACTGACACTGTGTAACTGAATACTCGAAGGGTTGAAAAAGCAAAACACTACATGTCGGTATCAACAGTAAGAGTTACAAAAACATGTGGGTTTTCAGAGGCTGTACAGTCGTATTTATACTTACAAAAATTTATATAGTGGTCTACTATTGAGTAATAGAGGTCTCTTTGAGGAGAAAGAGAAATCTGATCCACCCATTATCCTCAAGAATAAGGAGTATATGTTCTAGTGATACAATCGACGGCGAAATAAGGCGACTCAGACAAGTCCTCATAGAGATTGGATATCCCTATTTATGCAGATCACTGAGGAAAGCCTTCTTTATGGCTGAGCTATGGATGAATTTCTACAGCGGACAAATGATCAATGGATGTGTGAAGGATAAACTGCCACTTTGGACAGACCACCTCAATGTCTGTTTATAAATTCACCTGGTCGTGTGGAGCTAGCTAGTTATATTTGCCGTCGTCACAACTTGTCGAACACTTTCCAAACGCATCTCTGAATATTATCCGACACGCTAGGTTAGCAAAGGGAGAATGCAAGACAATTACTAGGTCAATTCTCGAGCATTTGGTGAACTCTGGCCACGCAGCTCCACCGGAGTCGTCTTTCAAGATCATCCACAAGGTAAGGCCAAATGGTACAAAGAGTGTCAGGTTTCAGCTTTTGTGTATGGCGAAGGCGCTGGCAATTCGTCAATACAACCTCTCTTCACTAGTCGTCCCCTGTGAAAATAAATTTTTCGATTTTTCCTTTTTTTCTTTTTACTTTTACTTTTAGTTTGCTTTTGCTTCAATATTTAATTCACTATAATCACTCTCAAATGCTCCCTGTAGAACATTTTCATACCCTCTCGGCACACTTGTTAAATTGACACTCAACTACCACCTTTATTCTCACTCACTCAATAGCAATTTTAACCTTATCAAATTTCTATCTTTGTGCCGTTGAGTACCACGTAATTTACAACTTCTGTTTCACTTCTAAAGCCACTTCTGAGTAATTATGTCAATATCTGAGTTTCTAGAACATAGGTTAGGAGTGCAAAAAAATGAGTAGCTTTCGTTGCGTATCGTTGAAATCGTAGAGATTGAATGATTTAAACTCAGTTTTTGCATTTAGAAAACAAATAGTAGCCATTGTTTTTCTAAATATTTGAGCTCTACTCAGTATATTATTATTATTTATTATTATTTTCGTTCCCTTGAGTTCCTAGTGGAACATAGGGCTTCAACTGCACGTCTCCACTTGCTTCTGTCTTCTGCTGTACTTTTCACCTGCATCCATGTTAATCCATACTGTTTCAACTCCTCTTCACACGATCTCCTCCATGTCACCCTTGGACACGACCCACTCGCCGCTTCCCTTTCGGGTTCCACTCGAGCGATGGCCTGACGTGCGATGTCACCCAACGGCCTCCTCAGCGAGTGTCCAGTCCATCTCCACTTCTTTCTCCTGCATATTTGTTGAGCGATTGGTTCTTGTTTCGTTTGTTTGTTCCCATAGTTTCTTGTTGGTGATTCTTGTTCTTTCCGGCCATCTGATCTTCTGTTTAGAACGAAGACAGTTGTTGATAAAGGTCTGCAACAGGCTGTTGGAAATATTCTTTGAGACCCGCCGCCAAGTTTCTGATCCGTATAGAAGAACTGACTGACTTGACGTTTGTATTGAAAATCCGAATTTTGTTGTTGAGTGTTGCTGAGTGACGAAGATTTCCAGATTGGTTTCAGGTTGATGAATGTGTTTCTCGCCTTCCCGATTCTCGATTTGACATCCTCGTCGTCCGTTGCTCCTGTAGTTGAGACAATGCTCCCTAGCTGGATAAGTGAATGAAGTAACCTCTTTCAAATCCCTCCCGTTGATGGTGATTGGCGCTGGATGTTGTTGTTGTTGGTTGGTTGGTTATTTTCATAACCTCCGTCTTGTCTATGTTCACCTGCAGTCCTGTCTTCGCCGGCTGCTTCTTCGACCAGTTTGTCGGTTTTCGCTTGTAAGTCTTCGATTTTGTGTGACATCAAACATAAATCATCCACGCGCGAAATCCAGATCTTCTGGATTCTTCCCATCGGTCCAGGATATCCCTGTCTTCTCGTTTCTCACTGTCTGACGAAGCATAATCCAGTCCACCACAATTAGGAATATCATTGGTGATAATAAGCACCCTTGTCTGACTCCTGTGTTTACTCCAAACGCCTCTCTGAGTTTTCCGTTGTAGATCACTTGACATGTGCCGTTGTCGTACAGCTGTTGAATAAGGTTGATGAATATTTGGGGTACGCCGTAGTACTCGAGTAGTTTCCAAATTACTTCGCGGTCAACGCTGTCTGTCGAAGGCCTTCTCAAAGTCTATAAAGTTGAGGTAGAGGTTTGATTGCCATTCCATGCTTTGTTCTGTGATGATGATGTGTAGAGTTGCAATTTGGTCAGAACATGATTTGCCTTTCCTGAATCCAGCTTGTTCCGGCGGGCGGAGTTCTGTATCCAGTGCGTCCTTTATTCTCTCCAGGATGATGCGACTCAGGATTTTACTTGGCGTCGACAGGAGCATGATTCCTCGCCAGTTCTTGCAGAGTGAGGCCTGTGTCGCCCTTCTTTGGTAGTTTCACGAGGTAACCTCTCCTCCAGTCAGTAGGCACCTTTCCCTCTTTCCAGATCTTTTGCAATTATGGAATCAGCATATCCGCTGTCGTTTCTGGGTCCGCTTTCAGTGCTTCCGGAGGTAATTCATCTGGTCCAGCTGCTTTTCCAGCTTTCAGAAGCTTGATTGCATTCATGACTTCAGTTTTCGTTGGAGGATTAGTGTCAACTTGCAGTTGTGTACGTGCTGTTGTTGGTATTTATTATTAATAATAATAAATAATAATAATTTTTGCTTTATTCCAAAGACAGTACAAATGAGACAGCAAGGAATTTTCAGCACTTAGTACAATATTGCATCGAATTTACTCAAAACGGCAACAACAAAAATAAACATTACATAATAATAATAATAACAAAACGTTGTTATAGCAGCTATGTAGCAAATTACTGTATGCAATACAGAGAAAAAAATATGCATAAAGTATAAAATTGTAGTAATATTAGTAGTAATAACAACTGAAATAAAATAGCTAAGTTATAATTAAACGATAAAAAGAGTAACAACATAAAATTACAGAAAGATGAACGAACGATGAAAGGGTCGATTCACTTTGCTAATTACATAGTAACTTCTTATATATTTCACGTCTAACAGTGAGTGTCTCCATCACATAAAATACGGGCTAAATAGGGTATTGTAGAATTTTTGTACTTAGTGGTTCAAGCATATAACTTCTTATATTATTGACTTCTCGTCCTACCTGATGAGATGCAAGGGGATAGTTGTGAATAAAGGGGGTGCAGGGGGTCTGACAGTACGGCCTTTGCCCATTTTGTACAGGATTTTATATGTCTCTCGACTATAATATTGGCGAGCTCATACAGTGGCATACCACAAGCCCTACTCACAGCATTTAATACCCTTCGTAATATATCATATAGTCTTTTTTGAGAAGCCCAGGAAAGATGAATGCAGAGCAGTAGAGTACAATAGGTACAATTCAGGAGTTTACAAACTGCAGAAGTAAAGGTTGGTTGATACCTGATTGTCTTAACCATTTTTAATGTAGAAGGTTGTAGACGAAACATTTTCTTAGAGATTGATTGATAAGATGTGGGATGACCATGAGAGGTCAGAGAGGAAAGAACTAATCCAAGGTATTTAATGCTTGACTTGGTTTCAATTTCAGTGCCATCTATGTATGTTACAGGCATCGTGGGAACTAGCTAGTTCATGTATGTCACGTCAACGCTTGAAAGTAAAGTTAACTGCCTGACATTTGGAAGGATTTAACATTATTCCCTGTGCTTCAGATTCACATCTCCATCTCCACATCGGTTCTTTAGAGCACTCTTTCGCTAGCTCCACGACTGCACAATACCTTTCATCTCTCCTTCTCACATAATCTCTTTCGTGTTAACCTCGGAGGCCCAACTCGCCGTTTTCCATGCGTGTTGCATTCAAGAGCCAGGCATATTACCAAATTAACAGCTTCAAATACTGTTGAGCGACAACTGATAAGCTTATTGTTGATTCAACCTTCAAATGAAATAAATTCATAATTTGTTGACTTTAAATAAAACACATCACGAGAGAGCCAGGCAGGCTTTAGACGAGGAAGAGGGTGTATTGATCATATCTTCACCCTTCGACAACAGATTCTAGAACATAGGCATTCTTACTGGCGGCGTCCAACAATCGTTATATTTCTTGACCTAAAGGCGGCATTCGATTCTGTCGACCGAGAGGTTCTCTAGCGATGCTTGGCTGTAAAGGGAATGCCGAGAAAATACATTGCACTGGTCAAGGCACTCCTTCACTCGAACTCATGCCGTCAGTCAGGTGAGAGCTTACGGCGAGTTGTCATCTGAAGTGGTGACGACTAGTGGTGTCCGTCAAGGATGCCAATTATCCTCATTTCTGTTCAATTTCATCATAGGTGTACTAATGGATTTAACCCCAGCTCACTTCAGAGACTCACGGATTGACTTGCTACCAGGGATGGAATAATCTCGTTGACTTACAATATGCAAATGATATAGTCCTGACTCCTGGGTCAAGACGCTGACAAAGGGCAGACACGGTCTTCTGAACACCTTGAGCTGCAATCTACAAATGTTTGGCATGCGAGCGATTCTCTCCCATCAAATGTAAGATGATGTTACAGGACTGACTGGACTTCACTGACTCCTAGTTTAGAAAAAGGGAGTGAAGTGGTTGGTGGAGCACGTTGACCGCTTCACTTATTTGGGAAGTACCATCAGCCAGTGCCAACGGGTTGATCTCTGACGAAATCTTAAAACGGATACAGTTTCGCATTTGCCAGTTTACGCCGTCTGTGGCTTAGTAGACGTAATATCCGGCTGGCTATCGACAAAAGGGCGAGTGTACTGCTCAACAGTCCGCTCCGTCCTCCTTTATGGCTAGCTGTGAGACCTCGCCATTGAGAGTGGAAGACATAGAAAGATTAGCTGTCTTCGATCATAGATGTCTGCGTTCTATCTCCCACGTGAAGTGGTATAATAGGGTGAGCAATATTGACGTTAGGCATCGGTCGACTGCTAGGTAAGGAGGGAGGGTAAATCAATCGACGAGGTAGTGAAGCTATATCGACTGAGATGGCTAGGACATGTGTTACGTATGCGTGGCCTAGTCATCGCCTTCCTCGAAAACAGGCAATGTTAGCTGACATAGGCTGGGTCAGGCTGGAAAAGAGTTTGCCACTGGTGGTCAAACGAAAACACGTCTTCATCAGTCGATGAAATCCACAAAGGTTGGTTTAAGCCAACCAGGTAGGAAGGTGTAGACTTCTTCGTTGAGGTCCTCGGGAAGGTAAAAACCAATGGCTGGGGACAATTGGTGATGATATGGCTCACAGTGATCGTTCTCAACGGCTGGCTGGCTGGCGCAGTTGCATCCACTCCTTGTGACTTATGATTTCCAGTGAAACTATTTCATTCTTCGTTATTACTATTCCTTTGTCTCAACACCTCTGTTTACTGTCTCTATTATGCATTTCTTCTACTTTCTTCTCTTGCTTTGTGTTCTACATGGAGTGGAGGGAGTGTGGTGACTTGAACTGGTGCACATCGGTGCAAAGTAGTTCTATGTCGTAAACAGACAGACAAAACCCATCACCTACATGACATTCCATTCACAGGACATTCACTGGGTAAATAAATAGGCAGAAACAAAGGATACATTTTGGTGTTTATTGATATTTTAGTCTTATTTTAATGAATAATGTTTTGTTTGAATGATGAATTGATATTGTAGAAGAAAGAAAAAAATGATTTGTTTATTCACCTGTGAATACCGTCATGTCAACAAAAAAATCATCAAATGAAACATTACAGTCATACATTCATACATAACAACGTTCAATAATTTATGCGTTTTAAAATCACATTTCAAAAAAATTTGCATTGCTACTGATAAGTTTTCGAAAGTAATAGAATTATCAACCCATAACATTTTGGTTAATTTCATTTCATGGAGGATTTCATCATGAGCTGAAATAAGTTAGAGAACCACTGGAAAACCGACTAGGGAGAACAGGACGGCCAACTGTTTCGTCAGCCTAGTTTGGGACTCTTCAGCAGTACGCATTCAACCCCACTGGGGTTCGAAACCAAGAGCTTCTGGTTACAAGTCGAGCTAGCTCGTAGAACATTAAGCCATTGGGACACGATCCAATGGCCAGCCAGCCCATGAATTCTACAAAACCAATACTTGAAAATTAATCTGATGCTCACTAGCGACTGGCCCTATTCAGGTAGGCAGTTAACCTGGGATTCCAGTGGGAAGTCGTGACCAGTGGGTTACAGCAGGTTGAAGATGAGGCAGTAACTCACTCATCGAAGAAGACATTGCGAAATGGTCGTGCTATGTCGTCCGTGAATTGGCAGAAGTTAGAATTCATGCACTGGCTGACTGGCCATTGGATCGGCTCCCAGTGGCTGATGAATGGTCTACGAGCTCGCTCGCTCTCTTGCCTTGTAACCAGAAGTTCCTTGGTTTGAACCCCAGTGGACTTGATGTGTACTGCTGAAGAGTCCCAAACTAGGCTGACAAAACTGCTGTCCAGTAATGTCCAGCACTCCCAGGTGGATTTTCCAGTGATTCAAAGTCATTTTATCACCTTCAAGGCTTATCATCATCAAATAGGGTTCACATATGAATAATCTATTGCAGGCGTTGTTCAACGATTCACCACTGTACATTGAACACTTTGAATTAGTCCCAAATAGGACGAAATGCGCGTTATCCTGAACTGGATTCCACTGCTGGTCACCATCCACCAATTAACCTCTATTTACATGCCCAGACATTGTCGAAGCATCGGCGCAAGAACCCGGCCAACAGACATGTCAACCTGAGACCGAGAAGCACTTCGGTCGGTCCAATCAATCAATGGACGGGAAAATCTAAAACTCAATTCAATTAAATAATTAATATTACCCGTTGCACAAGAAGTGGGGTGGCTCTCATGGCCCAAGTGGTCTAGTGGATAACGCTTTGGCTGGTGTTTGAAACTTTGACCAGTGGGTTCGAGCCTCCATGGTGGGAACATGATCACTGGCTGACCAACTGACGAGTCCCAAAACAGGACGAAATGCGCGTTATCCTGCCTGAATTCCACTACCTCTAGTCACCATCGACCAGTTAAACTCTACCTTGAATTAGTGCTTATTTGAAGGAAATTTGAAAAAGTCTTCATCACTTTTTTGAACATGTTCGTCCATAACACCAAAGATTTTATAGTTGTAAAGAAGGACAGAGTAGATTTACCACCCCACATAACATGTTTTGATTCATGTATATACCTTTACCACCATACGGAGAAATGAGATTGATAAATTGAGCTACTGTTGGTCAATACGCAGATATGGATGCCATCATACCATCAGGGTTGATTCTTTCTACTCTACTGTTAAGATGAATTATTATTATTATTGTTCCCTTGAGTTCCTAGTGGAACATAGGGCTTCAACTGCACGTCTCCACTTGCTTCTGTCTTCTGCTGTACTTTTCACTTGCATCCATGTTAGTCCACACTGTTTAAACTCTTGTTCACACAATCTCCTCCATGTCACCATTGGACGTCCCACTAATCGCCGCTTCCCTTTCGGGTTCCACTCGAGCGATGGCCTGACGCACGATGTCACCCAATGGCCTCCTCAGCGAGTGTCCAGTCCATCTCCACTTCGTTCTCCTGCATATTTGTTGAACGATTGGTTCTTGTTTTGTTTGTTTGTTCCCGTAGCTTCTTGTTTGTGATTCTTTCCGGCCATCTGATCTTCAGTATAGAGCGAAGACAGTTGTTGATAAATGTCTGCAACAGGCTGTTGGAAATATTCTTTGTGACCCGCCAAGTTTCTGATCCGTATAGAAGAACTGACTGACTTGATGTTTGTATCGATGCATTTGATGTAATAATTCACCTTTCTAGGCTGAATTGAATGTGTTTTGTTGTGTGTAGTTGGTAAATGTTCACGCTATTACTGCGTTGTATAAATCTCTTCCGTAAAGAATTTCTTCCTTCTGCATAAAAATTCTGTAAGATACTCAAATAACTTACCATTATTATTATTATTACTATTTCCTTTTATTCCTAGAGGAACATAGGGCTTCAGCCAAACGTCTGCATTGCATTCGGTTCTCTGCTAACGTTTTCACCTGACTCCAACTCTGCCCACATGATTTCATCTCCTCTTCACATCACCTCCTCCTCCAAGTCACTCTTACCCTCACCCTTAGACTATCAACTCGCCGCTTCCCATTCAGTCGGGTTCCACTCGAGCAATGGCTTGTCTAGTGATGTCACTCACTTGATGGTTTATTTTCTCAGAGTATGGCCACAATCCAATCCACCTCCATTTCAATTGCACAATGTCAATTTTCTTAGTTATTATGCTACTTTGTTTTAGTTTTACCCATCCCCCTGTTTATTATGGCATTCTAATTCCTAATTGTAATTTTTATTAATTCAACCCCTAACCAGAAATTGTTCTGGAACTTTCCCATACATTTGATATAAATACACGAATGTACAGCCTAGATGATGACTTCGTCGAAAAGAAAATTTTCTTCGCTGCAACTGTCCTTTTATTCCCTATGATCAAATGTGTATATTCCGTGAGTCATTTCTGTTGTATGTGTTGGGTGTGGGTTTGGTGAACGAGGATTCAGTAATCAACCTCTCTCTATCTCCACCTACCTAGATTACTTTTTAGAATTTTAACCCTCTCCCACCATGCCATTGTGTGGTTATGTGTTAATACACGCAGTGCAGTGTAGTGCTGAACTTTTTTCTAAATTACTCATCTTCTCGGGTGGGGTCAATCATTCTTCCCTTAGCCACTGAATTCTTATGTTCCAACAATCTGACTACCCATGACCTACTAGTTTGACCTATGTAGTTGAACTAACTCACAGTTGTTGCAAGGTATTTTGTAAATTATATTATTTTGTCTAATTGGGTCAACCGTCAGGGTCTTTTAGCCTACAGAGCTTGTCCTACCTGAGTGAGTTTTTAGGTTTGAATGCCGCCACCGTACTTCCTGCTTTGTTATTAAGAATCCTACGTAGGGAGTGTCTCATTTGTCCCCTTCTTATATGGTATAACTACTGTGGATGACATATTCTCTCTTATTTATTTTATTATTATTAGTTGCACAATTATTTTTCGATTTTGCTTTTGGCCCTGACTGATCTTCCTAATGAATTTCATAGGATAGTCAGTTAGGCATTTGCCAGTTGGCATCATTTCGGCACTGACTATCTGTCGAAAGACGTAAATCCAATACAATACTGTAGTCTTTATCTATTTTCTACTTCAATCCTTTTGGATATGCAAGTTTCCCTCCCCCTCCCCCTTAGCGTTTTCCATGATAAATTACTTCATTTAACTGTATACATGACCCTAGGTACATGTGTAATTCCCTTTATTGATTTTACTTAGTTTTTCTCGGCTTTATTTGTCTGTAAATGTGTGTGCTTCTTTAGCCGCTCTTACAACTCACGGAAAATGCCCATCCAAACATGATTGTTGGTAACAAAGCGGCGGTTTTCAGGGTCATTCACCTAATACCAACTAACAAATCTCAATTTCGCCTTAACAGTTCGACTACTAAACATTGATGAGGCTGGCTGACTGGTCGTGTTGGGATCCATATTAACAAGCCAAATTTGTGTATCCAAAAGAAGTTGGTTGGTTCAGACATTATCGTAACTTGTTTGGCGATCTAGGTTTGAATGATCGATCCTGAATTTTTGTGGAATTTCCCTCATTTTAGTTTGTTTTCTGTTTGCTACTATATCTTTATGATTATGATTGTAATTTAAGCATCTTCAATGAACTGTGGTGATTCCATTGTGATCTTACTTTACAAATCAATATTATTTCAAAAGCACACACTAATATTGTTATTGACTACTAATCTAGAATATTCTATGTATATAAACATGCATATATAGATATAGTTGTAGAGCCAGAGGAGGAGGAATTTATCGAGAAGGATATTCTTTGCTGGCTCAATCATTTTTGTGTTTTATAGATAGATGTCTGAATGAATATTTTCGCTGTATCAAAATTAAATTGTCAAATTATAATGAACAGAGATGTTGAAGTCAATGGCATCACTTCATTCGCAAGTTGTTTTCTCTTTCATTTCTATTCGAAAATAAACAAAAATTTGCTTAACTACTCTACTCCATACTTAAAAACATTTATTTATTTATTTATTTATGTATACGTATTTTCTTTTTAGGCATCCGTTTATCAAATTGAATGGTCTCCATTCATACCCGATGTGTTTCTGTCTTGTTCCGCTGATATGACAATAAAATTATGGCATTCAGAACATCAACAACCATTGATTACTATTCAAACAAATATGGTAAGTGAGTGTTTTATTGATTGTTAAGGGGGCTTAAACATTGAAGTCATTGCATTCTGTTCCCGCGTTTATACAAGTGATATGATATATATATATATCCAATGGCCCATGAATTCTTACTTCTGCCAATTCACAACATAGCACAACCACTAGCCAGCAGGTCAGGTGTGAGGACAAATACTCGCCGAAGACATTGACCAGCGGTTGCCCTATATCGTAAAAAAGGCAGAAGTTTGAATTCATGCACCGGCCATTGGATCAAGTCTTAGTGGTTGCTCAATGGTCTACGAGCTAGCTCACCTTGTAACCTTGGGTCCAAACATCGGCGGTGAATGTGTATTGCTGAAGAGTCTCAAACTAGGACGAAACAGCTGTCCACAAAACCAAGGTACACCTTACCATAATTATTAAATACCTACAACCGTGTTTCTCTGAATGCATCTAATACTTGACTGTTTGGCTTTTTCCCTTGTACGCAATACCACCAGTGTACAATTATGAAATATGCTGTTCAGAGAATACTGATTGCAGTCAGGCTTCATTTGAAGTTTTCGTTTCATCTACGTTAGATACTCTTAATAAACTGAATATTTTTCTTAGATGTGATGTCTTTGTTATTTTAGCAATGACGTTTCAAGAACAATTCCATATTAGTTTGTTTATAAGGTGTGCCATACAGTCAGTGAGTGAAACAGGATTAGTATTTACTGGATGACAAAGTTGTTTCGAACACAATTCATCATTATTATTGCTGTTCATAATCATACACCTCACCAATTATAATCACACGACTTTGAAACTTCAGTCTGATAGTTTTCTTTGTTCTCTCCTATTTGTCGTCGTCATTGGGGTAGTAGAATTTTCCAGATGTCCAGCTGGACAGGTGTTGAACCATTCCTATCACAAGTGTTTTCAGTTGATTAGATAAACAAATCTTCCACTGTCAATCTTCCCCACTCGACACCCTGTTAGTTGTATTCGATTTTAAAACTGTCATCTTATCCCATCCAGCTTATTGTATTTTAGGTGTGTGTAATTGCATGTAGTGCTTGCGATAGCTGCTGAACTATTCTCTAGATTTCTTATTTTATTCGGGTCAACCAATCTAGATTTTGCTGATAGGTTTTTATGGTGCTCGGCTAGTCTGACTGACTGACTGACTGACCCTGTTCTACTACTTTGACCTGTGTATTTCACCTGACAATCATTGCAGTAGCAGGGTATTCGATAAACTAAATTGTTTTGTTTTAAAGGCTCCACAGGATTGATCCTTTAACCGACAAAGCTTGTTTCTAATTGAGTTTGTGGTTGATTTGAATGCCAGCAGCCACTTTTATTCCTGCCTGCCTTGTTAAGAATTCTCTGCTGTAAGGTGGTTTCCGAGGTATGGAATTACTACTGATGATTTAGATTCCTTATTGTTGGTGTTGTTATCATCTAATGTAACAGGATGCTTTATTTATGGAATGAACTGCAAATACGTGTAATCGGAATGATTCAACACCCGTCCAGCCGGATATCGGGAAAATTCTACTACCCCAGTGACGACAAATAGGAGAAAACAAAGAAAACATTAAGAGAAAAAAACAAACCCTAAAGACTGCGTCACATATCTCCAGACCGATTCTGAACTGAATCGCATTTACAACGTAGAAATTTGTACGCAAATACAGCAGTTTGTAAACGTCTCAAGTAGTCCTGTCATGCAGGCAGTCTACACCTCCCTAAATGATTGGAACAAACTGTTAAAAAAATCTTATGGACTAGTGACGTGTTTTGATATGACTCCCCCCTTTGTCTCGTTTACATCCCGTTCCTATGTCAGCTGACTTTGCTCAACAAGGGTGGCGATAGCTTAACATGCATATACGTGTCCTAATCATCACAGTCTAGGTATCTTCACAACCTCATCGACAGACATTTTCCAATAACACCGCTTTATTTACACAGTATGCTTATCTTTCTCGAAAATTTGAATATTTTAAGCATTCATTATTTAGATTACACATCTGCTTTCGACTCAGTACCTAGGGACAACATTTTGTTAAACAAGCTTGCTGAAACTCAAACTGACTGTTGGGTTGTCAAGTGGCTCCATTCTTATTTCTCAGGAAGAAGGCAGTACACTGTATGTCAGTCAGGGGAAGTCGTTCACTTCATTGCTTACTGAGGCTAGTGTAGCTCAAGGCACTGTCCTTTCTCCTTTTCGCTTTTCTTTCTTCTTGCATGACTTGCCTAACTCTGATGAAATAAACTTTGTGAAGTACGCTGATGATTTAACAGTTTCAATGGCTGTTAACTGCCAGCTAGACTGTACTTAGATGAACAGTTTTCTATCAGGAATTAGCAAATGGTCTTCGTCAAATGGCCTTAAACTAAATCCTTCCAAAAATGTCAGACTGTTAATTTCAGTTTCCGATGTAAATGTAGGTTAAATGAAGCTGATGGCTGATATAGAAATCAAGTCTGAAGTTAAGTATCTTGGATTAATTCTTTCTTCTGATCTATCCTGGTTCTCCCATGTCTTAGCGATTTATAGAAGAATATTTCATCTGACGTTTTACATTAAGAAGTTGAGGCACTCAGGCATAACCCAACCACTTCTCCTACAGTTCGTCAACTCGTGTATTTTACCTATTTTTCTTTACTGTTCACCTCTGCTTATTCTCTCCTGTATTGCTTAAAAAAGACTATGTCATACTTCGTAGAACTCTGAAGACTGTCAGTCAGTAGGACGAGTGGTTTCCCATTGGGCCATATCGTTGACATTGTTACTGATAGGTACTTGATGTCATGCAACAAATTTGCTAAAGGAATTTTGTCAGACTGTGAGCATCCACTTTAGTTACCCGCAGCTCCAACTTTGTGTCTCCTCCTCAGGTAAAACAAGAACTCTTTTCAGAAGACTTTATGCACGTACGTCTAAGTACAAAAATTCAACTATACCATATTTGACAGCATGTACTTTGTGTGATGAAAATAGTGTTAGACATGAACTAACTAACTAACCTTCTTTGCACTACTAAATAAACCATTTCCTGCACCCTTACAACATCAAACTTTATTGTTATTGCACTTCTTGTATTTATAATCCTCTCAATTTTTTGTTTTTATTTGTTTATTTATTTTTTCATAAGTGTGAACATCATTTAAACTGTGTTATAACTGTTAATTTTGTATTTCGTTGGTTTCTTCAGATACTTTAAGTCGTGATTCATATGTTTTCCATGTGTTGGTCTATAGAGGTGTGATTGATTTCAACTTGGATCACGAACTGGCTTCTTTTAGAAAACCACACTGAAATCCAGGGAGTGCTGGACAAGTGTTTCGTTCTAGTTTGGGACTCCTTGGAGCAATACACACCCATGATCCCACCGAGAGTTAAACCCAGCATCTTCAGGTTAGCGGGCTATCTCACTGAGACAATTCAGCCATTGAAATGGAATCCAGTGGACTTCACTAATCATGACCTCTGAGTAGAACTACATGCGAACACTTTGAGGAGCAGTTTCTTTGGCCTACAGCCACTCTCAACTCTCTTACCGAACACCCAACACCTCTCTGAATGGGATATAGACACAGGTCGTACGTGCCTAACTGAGGTTACTAAAGCTGTCAATAGTGTGAAACAAAGCAAAGCTGCGGAACCTAATGGAATGACTTCAGAAGTATTTAAGTACGGTGTGCAGTTTACTGTCTGTGTTAACTAAGGTACTAGGCAGCATCTGGGAATCAGAGGAAGTCTCGTTGCGTTGGTATAAGTCATTGATTATCCAGATATACAGGAAGGGAGACAAGTCTTCCTGTGATAATCACAAGGGGATTAGCTTGACTAAAATGGTGGTATCTAAAGCTCAAGGCTCAATAATAATGCGTACACTACTAAGTGGTGCTCGAGAGGCACAAACACGAGAGAACCAGGGTGGGTTTAGACCAAGAAGAGGGTATATTTATCATATCTTCACCCTTCGACACATTCTGGAACATAGGCATTCTTACTGGCGGCGTCCAACAATCATTATATTTCTTGAACTAAAGGCGCCATTCGATTCTGTCAACCGAGAGGTTCTCTAGCGATGCTTGGCTGTAAAGAGAATGCCGAGAAAATACATTGCACTGATCAAGGCACTCACTCTACTCGAACTCAGTTAGCCGGGTGAGGGCTTACGGAGAGTTCTCATTTGAAGTGGTGACGACTAGTGGTGTCCATCAGAGATGCCCACTATCCGCATTTCTGTTTAATTTCACCATAGATGCACCAATGGACTTAAACCTAACTGACTTCAGTCACTCAACGAATGACTTGTTACCAGGGAATAATCTCGTTGACTTGTAATATGCAGATGATATATTCCTGACTGCTAGGTGAAGATGTTGACAAAACCAAGCAGAGTCTTTTGAACACCTTGAGCAGCTGCACTCTACGAATTTCCGGCATGTGATTCGCTCGTGCTGCTGTCAAATGTAAGGTGATGCTACAGGACTGGACTACATTGACTCCTAGCTTAGAAATAGGGAGTGAAGTGGTTGGTGGGGCGTGCTGACCACTTCACTTATTTAGGAAGCTGCATCAGCCCCAACGGCTTGATCGCCGACGAAATCTCAGCACGGATGCAGAAAGCTAGTTTCGCATATGCCAGTCTAAGCCGTATCTGGCGTAGACGTGATATCCGGGTGGCTGCTAACTGCTCAGAAGTTCTCCACGTCCTACTTTATGCCTAGTTGTGAGACATGGCCACTGAGAGGGGAAGACATGAAACGCCTGACTAGCTGTCTTTGATCATAGGTGCCTGCGGTCTATCTCCCATGTGAAGTGGTACAATAGAGTGAGCAATATTGAGGTTAGACGACTGTAGAGTACTAGGTAAGGAGGAGGGAAAATCAATGGACGAGGTTGTGAAGCAGTTACACCGATTGAGATGGTTAGGACATGTGTTACGCATGCCTAGCTATCTCCTTCCTCGACAACGGGCAATGTTAGCTGACATAGGGTCAGGTTGGAAAAGAGCTAGCCAGTGGTGGTCAAACGAAAACATGGCCTCATCAGCCGATGAAATCCACAACAGTTGGTTTAAGCCAGACAGCCACGTAGGAAGGAGTAGAATTCTTGGTTGAGGTCCTTGGTACGGTACACACCAATGAAAGCTGGAGACAATTAGTGATGATATGACTCAAAATTGTTCTCAATGGCTAGCGCAGATGCATCCACTCCTTGTGACTTATGATTTCCAATGAAATCGTTTTGTTCTTCGTTATAACTACTCCTTTGTCTCACACCTCTGTTTACTGTCTCTCTATTATGCATTTCTTCTACTTTCTTCTGTTGCTTTGTGTGCTACATGGAGTGGAAGGAGTGTGGCGACCTGAACTGCTGCACATCGGTGCAAAGTTGTATATTGGAACCAAACAGACAGACAGATAGAACTACATGCAACCGTATCCTGTATCTCATTAGTATGCATAAAGATGAGTTTGCAGGGATATAATTGATTTAAGCTGAAGTTGAAAAATCTTCAACTTTTTCTACCACACACACACACACATACACACACATAGAAAAATGTATGTAAGACCATGAAATAGATGAAAAAAATCTTAAAAAGAAAACTATACCTGATAGATAGACAGATAGGTAGATAGATAGATATAGCCAGAAGAAATCCTTTCATCACTTGCCTAAATCAAACCATCCCCCCAATTAATTCCCCCAATCATACTGACTGACTGACTGACTGTTTCACTTGTTCTCTCTTTCAAATCGCATAAGAACAGGTGGCTTTAAAAGAATATGAATAAATGCATAAAATAAGTACAGTAGAAAAGTTTTACTAAAAATACAAGAATGCATCTTGAATTTCTTTTGCACATATACAACAACAGAAAATAAAAATAAAATAACAATCCCTTAAATGTATATGACTGTCGAGCGAAACTAATTAGTGAGTTTGTAATATATATATATATATATATATATATATATATATTAAAACAATTAGTCCCTTTGATAAATTTGAATAAAGCATTAAGAAGATAAATTTCGTCAGATGATATCGTCATTTCGTAGTTTCTTTACAACCACCTTACAACTAACATGGTTAACAATAATAAAATAAAGTTCATGACAATTACTCAGTTATATATAAAACATCGTTCCATCATCTCTCCTAGTCATAGTAATATCCAGGAAATCGAGTTTGTTATTCGATTCGAGTTCGATAGTCACTCGGATATTTGGATGAATATGATTAAAAAGAGTAATAAAGTTTCCAATTGATTTACTATTATTACCAATAAAGAGTGTATCATCTACATAACGTTTATACAGCATAAATTCTCCAAACATACCTTGTTCCAATGTCGTCGAAAAGAACATGTTCCAAAATGTTTACTAAATCATATGGAAAATCCCACAAATGCGATTAATCTGAATAGAAATCCAGCATCATCACTCACTGCAAAACACTTATTAATGTCAGGTCACAAAATCAATCAATATTCATTGATGACTGTTTCACAATTATTTCATCACATAACTCTAATTCAAGGTTGGTTATTGAAGGTGATGGAAGCACTTTGGATTGATCACATACAGCCTAAACTGTGTGTACAAAAACAGCACAATAGACTCCAACCTTCGCCTACCATGAACAACATGACCTATTGAAACATGATTGGTCATTAGTATGTACTTTTGTTGTTTTATATATAACTGAGTAATTGTCATGAACTTTATTTTATTATTGTTGTCCATGTTAGTTGTAAGGTGGTTGTAAAGAAACGACGACATGATATCATCTCGCGAAATTTATCTTAATGCCTTATTCAAATATATACATATATGGAAAATCTACAATGGAATAAAGTACTCGAACCACTAATGATTATCTTTGCCTCCTCTCGAGACTCATTCTAATGTTCTCTTGTATGTTTTTGGTTTGAACAAAGCAAGAACTGCAGAGTTTGCGGAATATGGTGGTACCATCATTGTTTATTTGGTTGCCATCTCGTCATCTGCTTACAGGCCAAATATATTATTAAATATATCTACAAAAACAATTTTAACATATTAAATGATTAAAAAATGCCCATTAAAATTGTTTTCAAAAGAATGGATAGTTACTGAACAAAGAATATAATAAATACTCTTTTCGATAACCCCTTCATCATCATCATCATCAGGCTCTACAGTTATATATCCATCCATTATAGTGAATGAATGAAAGAATAAATTAGTGTTATGAACACCAACATGAATGTTGCTGTTTAAATAACATCGAATCAATAATAATAATAATACAAATGGATTACAGTTCAATTGCATCAACATAACAATACACACTGAATGTCAGACAGAGAAATTAGGAAAGATAATATTACAAATTCATGAGGTTATAGTCTCCACCCACTGAAGGCCGATCAGGGTGGTAGTAGTGGCTACCTGGCGGGACTTACTTCTTTTGAACACACAGAGCACCGGTTGTTTGAGGCGAATAGCAATAGCCTCTGTTGTTTGGAGCATGCGGTGCTTCGATGTTGATTTTGTCAATTTATGAGGCACCCGCTAGATGATGATAGAGAATTGTTCTTCCACACTGTCTTTGTGGCCGGTTTGCACCAGATGGTCCAATATCGAACTGTTGATGATGGTTTTCATTACACACTTTACTTAGACATACTGGGAGATGTTCTCGAGTGAGCGAGCACGAAAAATCAAGTTCGTGGAACAACGGCCAATATAACTCGCTCCACCACAAGCACAGTTGCAGTTGAATTGGTAGATGCAATTTGAAGTGGCTAGTCTAGTCTAGTCTAGGTACTTCATCTTTCAGTCGAGGAATCACCATCGGTCGTGTAGAGAATATGACGTGTAGTTCGCCAGCATTCAAAGTGCTTTGAACTGATTTTCTCAGTTTCTTCGTAATTATCTCACTTGATATGTCCGAGGATTGGAAGAAAGGCCACTTATTCAAACTGCCAAAGAAAGGAGACTTAAGTCAATGCAAGAACTGGCGCGGAATTATGCTCCTGTCCATCCGAAGCAAAAGACTAAGCCACCACATCCTGGAGAGAATCAAACACACCAACCCGGATGAAAAACTTTGACTGGAACAGGCTGGATTCAGGAGAAACACTACGGATCATCATTAAAAAGGGAGCTTCGAATGGCAGTCAGCTCTCTACCTCGCTCAACTTCATCAACTTTGAAAAGGACTTCGACTCGCGGCGTTGATCGAGAGGTGATTTGGCAACTACTTCGCTACTACCACGGGGTGCCGCCGACAATTATACATCTCATCCAACAGTTGTACGACAATGCTGCATTCCAAGTAATCCACAACGGGAAGCTTACAGAATCCTTCGAAGTAAAGATGGAAGTAAGGCAAGGCTGCTTACTATCGCCAACGATTTTCCTGATTACAGTCAATTGGATAATGCGACAAACAGCTATAGGGAGCGAGGAAACAGGCAAAAGTGGACCCAGAAAAGATCAGCAACAGAGAAAAAATGTCTGGCGATGAGCGAACCAACTCAGCAGGAACCGATTGTGCAACAAATAATCACGAAGAAATCGAGGAGGTGGATTGGATTGGCCATTCTCTGAGAAAACAAACCATCAAGTAAGTGACATCACTAGACAAGCCATTGATCGAGTGGAACCCGACTGAATGGGAAGCGGTGAGTTGATCGTCAGTGCAAGAGTGAGGGTGACTCGGTGGAGGAGGTGATGCGAAGGGGAGATGATGAATCATGTGGGCAGACTTGGAGCCAGGTGAAAACTCTAGCAGAGAAGCGAACGAAGTAAAGACGTTTGGCTGAAGCCCTATGTTCCTCTAGGAATAAGAAGAAATAATAATAATGATAAATTGTATTATTGATATTTGAATAAATGTATGTTTTTTGTTTTTCCTAAAACGAAACATAAATCTCACTGATAATGGGGCTAGTTTAAACATGCAAAAATAACAAATTTAAAAAAAAGGGGAACTCGACTCTCTGTTTAATTCAATGTTCCAATAAATCATAGCTAATAATAATAATAATAATAGTAGTAGTAAAATGCATGTTCGATGTTGCTGCTAACAGCCATAAGGATGTAATTATTTTTAAAGTTTCGACAAATTATTCAACTTGTTTCAGTGATGTAGAAAATAGTCGGGGTGAGGTGGCGGTTGGCGGGTGAGAGGGAAAGATGTAAATCACCGCGTATAATCCCTATGCGCACTGACAGTGTAATTATGAAACAACTGTTTAAATTTGTTTTTCAGTCATGGAGATCAGCCATGCTGTGTGGCAGTACTGCTACACATCTGTTCGTGTTTTGTGTGTGTGCTGGTACGTTGGTGCTTACAAAGTGCAATGACAATCACAAACATCCAATAACTACCTTTCTTGTCATAAATTATGATGCTTTTTCCTGCATAAAAAGTATATAACTAATTTACTAATTAATTAATTAGTTATCCTGTAAATTACATCTCTCTTTCTCTCTCTCTCTTCCCCTTACTGATGCATAAGTAACTCTACATGAATTTGATACTGATCTGTTTTTTATAAAATGCTGAAACAAAAGTTCCATGTTAGGAAAATGCGAAGGATTTACAATCATCTTAGATGGTTGCATAGAGGATTTCATCATGAGCTGACATCGGATGGTTAGAGAACCACTGGAAAACCCACCTGGGAGTACTGGACAGCCAGCTGTTTCGTCAGCCTAGTTTGGGACTCTTCAGCAGTACGCACCACTGAACCGGGATTCGAAACCAAGACCACTTTCTGGTTACAAGGTGAGCTCGTAGACCATTCATCAGCCACTGGGACCCGATCCAATAGTCCTTGAATTCTAACTTCTGCCAATTCACGACATAGCGCGACCGCTAGCCACTAGAACCCCAGGTTAATTGCCTTCCTGAATAGGGCCAGTCACTAGTGAGCATACCAATACTTGAAAATCTTAGGTGGTGTTTGCTTTAAATATATATTGATTCACTGGGAATTAGGATTACATCATGAGCTGACATCGGATGGTTAGAGAACCACTGGAAAACCCACCAGGGAGTACTGGACAGCCAGCTGTTTCGTCAGCTTAGTTTGGGACCGGCGTAGAATTTCCTTAACTTCCCACTTAAAGGCAGATTTTAGACTTTGCAACCTGATTCCAATCCGATCAGTACTGTTTACTAATATGCTGGGTGTCAGATGATTACCCGAGATATTTATTCGAGGCACCTGAATTACAGCTAGATTTTAAAAGTAATTTTAACATCCCTTACTTAGTATATTTGCCATATATATCGCACCATTATTATATTATTATTATTTCCTTTAATTCCTAGAGGAATAAAGGGCTTCAGCCGCGCGTCTCCATTGCGTTCGGTTCTCTGCTAGAGTCTTCACCTGGCTCCATGTCTGCCCACACGTTTTCATCTCCTCTTCACATCACCTCCTCACCCGTGTCACCCTCACCCTTGCAATGACGACCAACTCGCCGCTTCCCATTCAGTCGGGTTCCACTCGATCGATGGCTTGTCTAGTGATGTCACTCACTTGATGGTTTGTTTTCTCAGAGTATGGCCAGCCAATCCACCTTCATTTCTTGCTGCCTTTTTGTTTCACTATTGGTTCCTGGTTGGTTCGCTTTGAGAGATCTCTTTATTTTTTTATCAAAAAATAATGAAAATTGTAATAATAATATCAGTTAGAGAACCATTGAAAATCATCAGTGGATTACTGGACAGCTGTTTCATCCTAGTTTGGGAGTCATCGGCAGTACGCACTCACTGGGGTTCGAACCCAGGACCTTCTGATGCTCGTTAGTGACTTGCTACATGATGTAATTTCCTGGAGTCACTTCTAGTGAGAAGTCGTGACCAATGAGGTCCATCTAGATGTCACGTGTTAGGATGGATGTCCCGTCGATGACATTGGTTGGGGTCGCGCTAAATCACGCGTTGGTAGAAGTTAGAATTCATGGACTGGCTGGCCAGTGAATTCGGTCCGAGTGTCTGAATGGTATACGAGCCAGCTAGCTTACCTTGTAACCGGAAGGTCCAGGGTTCGAACCCTCTTTGGTGAGTGCGTACTGCCGATGATTCTCGAACTAGGCTGAAGAAACAGCTATCCAGTACTCCTTGTGGTTGGTTTTCAATGGTTCTCTAACTGATATCAATCCGTGATCAACTCGTAAAACAAAACATAACTAACCCTTACAAACCAAACTATAGATAATAATAATAATAATGTGCAAAATGTTTTGAACGTAGTTAATAACGATGATTATTAGGATAACAAAATATTAAAAATACGGTTTATGCGGGTGGCGATAAGAATAACAAAGGTAGTAATATGTGTATATGTAGACAATTCAATATATAAATAAATTAGGTCAAATCTTAAAAGTTGCGTAATACTAAAGGTAGGTGAAGTGGACAGATAATCAAAAAAGTTTAAATAAATATTATAAAAGTACGAAGGAGATGGAAAGGGTGGGAGGGTTTTGATTAGAATTCACCTAGTTAGCCTAAGCAAGGGAGAGACAAAGGTAGAAAAAACTTCTTTTGTCGCATGCAAAGGCTCTAGAATTATTCTTTCGAATTCCCATTACTTCGGCAATGTGTGAAAGACGGGTTCGAATTCCGTTCGAAAGGTTCAATGGAATGCGATGGATAACTTTGAAGGCGGCACTATTTCTGCTCACTTGGTGACCGCTATCATCAATCAAATGAGTCAAAATAGAACTTCGTATAGATTTTATTTGACCTTTTCCAAACCATGAAGGAAGATGCTCATTAATACATTTGTTAAGCTGTCTAGCTGTTCGCCCTATATAGCTCTCTCGACAGGAGCAACTAAATTTGTAGATACACATAAAAGTGGCACAGCTAACTAGGTAGCTTGTCTTTCACTTGAGCAACCATAATTGGTCGGCAACTGGAAAATGACAAACAAAGGGTGGTGGTGGCAGCATAAGTCCGTTTTATTGCTTTCGATAATCTTAGATGTAAGACTTCACTAGCCACGTCCCCATTAAATTGATTTGTTGAACGACAGGTTCTTGGCTGCTTTGTTCTCAGAGTTGTTTATTGGTGCTAATTCTTTCTGGACAGCCAGCCAGACAGCCAGCGAATGAGACAGTCGTTGAGGAGAGTCTGCAGCTAGCTGTTGGAAATGCCTTTTGTGACAAGAGCGCCACGTTTCTGACCCACATAGAAGAACTGATTGAATCCACAATGTTGTTGTTGTTGAGGAGCTGAATGTTTTGTTGTGCAGTATGTTGAGCTATTGCAAAAGATTTCCCAACTGATTTCCGATTGATGAAGGTTTGCTTTCCGTTTCCCCATTCTGGCTGACTTTGACATCTTCATCCGTTCGACCGCCTGTGGTTGAAACGATGCTGACTGCCTAGATAAGTGAAGGATGTAACCTGTTTCAAATTACTTCCTTTCATAGTAATGTACAAGGACGGTATTATCCTTCAGTCTCAAATGATTAAAGCAGTACAAAATGTTTCCCTTACTGAATATTCCCAGTGGTATTTTCATACACGTGTACTCTTGTGCGCATAGTACAACCTCCAATTCACAAAATTGTATAGGCTTGTTTATATTAGATAGTTGGAGGCAATCGGACAGAGGAAGCCTCGCTCGACCTAGGTTTCGTGCTAGTTGGCAGTCACCGGTCAGTCAGCAAGGCGTATCTGCAACCACATTGAAGGAACAGCTCATGTCCCATCCGAGGACATTCGAAACCGCGTCACCCAGTGCCGTCTGCCGTCAGATAAGTTACCACTGAGCAGCTATTCGGGCTGGCTCGCGATTGACCTCCTGTAGGACTGTAGTGAGTATTTTCATTGGACAACACTAGTCAGTAACCAGTACGACGTGTTTTTAGTCCTTTGTTTGGTGCAGACTGAATACTATCTATCTAATATCATCAAATCAATGTGTGCACCGTGATGGTGAGCTAGCCATCTAGTAGCATGGTGGCCACATTGCGAACCTGACTGACTGACTGTCTGACTGATAGAATTCAGTCTGCACCAAACAACGAAACGACTAGACACGTGTGACACTAGTTACTGACTAGTGTACAATCAAAATAGGAGTATATCACTGAAAATATGCTCAGATTCGCATTTACAAATGGCTGTATGATTTTTTTTGAGTACCTTAACACAATGCACTATACTACCAACTCTACAATTTGTCCAACTGGGTAGGGCTTAATTAGCACAAGTTGTCCAACTATATTGGCTGCTGCAATATTCAAATACATTGGGATGCTTATTATTATACTTCACAGTTGTTTCACCTTATTCTGAGATTCTTCAGCAGTGTGCACCCACGATCAAATCAGATATCGTAGCCAAAGCTTCATGTTAGAAGGGCAATGCGTCTGAAATGTTTCATTCAGTGTACTGGGAACTGATAAATGTATACAAGCAAACAAAGTGTCTTTCTTTTGTTTCAAAGGATTTAAAAGGAGGGCAGACATTTTCCTATTTCAATTGCTATTATTATTATATTATTGTTTCCTTTAATTGCTAGAAGAACATAGGACTTCAGCTGCGCGTCTCCATTGCGTTCAGTTCTCTGCTAGAGTCTTTACCTGACTCCAAGTCTGCCCACACGTTTTCATCTCCTCTTCACATCACCTCCTCCAAGTCACCCTCATCTTGCACTGACGACCAACTCGCCGCTTCCCATTCAGTCGGGTTCCACTCGAGCAATGGCTTGTCTAGTGATGTCACTTGATGGTTTCCTTAGAGTATGGCCAGCCAATCCATCTCCATTTCTTCCTGCCTATTTGTTTCACAATTGGTTCCTGGTTGGTTCGCTCCCAGAGATCTCTATTGCTGATCTTTTCTGGACATCTGATCTTGAGTATTGAGCGAAGACAACTATTAATGAAGGTGTGTAGTTTGTTTGAGATGCTCTTTATGACGCGCTGGTCAAGTCTTTGATCCGTATAGTAGCACTGACTTCACACTGGAGTTGAAAATCCGTATCTTATTTTTCATGCTGAGTGCTGTTGAACCCCTCCACACAGACTTAAGAGTAGTGAAGGCTTGTCTTCCTCTTCCGATTCTTGCTTTGATATCCTTGTCAGTTGAGTTCGCCTGTATTTGAGACGATGCTTCCCAGTTAGGTAGGTAGGTGAAGAAGTTTGTTTCTTTCAGGTTCCTCCCATTTATGCTGGCTGATTGTTGTCTGTTGTTGTTGTTGCTGTTGGTGTTGGCCAAGAATCTTCATCACCTCTAATTTCTCTGTGTTCACCTGAAGGAAGTCCTGTCTTCTCTGGATGCTTCTTCTGCCAACTTGTTGCTGCTTTTCGCTTGCATATCTTCCACTTTGTGGGAAATCAGACATATATCGTCGGCGAAGTCGACATCCTCAAAGTTTTTTGTGTGAGTCCATTTTATGCCTGTTTCCTCATTGCCCACTGTGTGTCACATTATCCAATCTACTGCAATCAGGAAAATCATTCGCGATAGCAGTCAGCCTTGTCGTACTCCTGATTTTACTTCGAAGGATTCCGTAAATTTCCCATTGTGTATTACTTGGCATGCAGCATTGTCGTACAGCTGTTGGATGAGATGTATAATTGTCGGCTGCACCCTGTAGTAGCGAAGTAGTTTCCAAATCACCTCTCGATCGACGCTGCGCTGTCGAAGGCCTTTCCAAAGTCGATGAATTTGAGCGAGATAGAGAGGTGACTGCCATTCCAAGCTTTATTCAATGATGATCCGTAATGTGGCGATCTGATCAATGCATGACTTGTTTCTCCTGAATCCAGCATGTTCCGGTCGAAGGTTTTCATCCAGGTTGGCATGTTTGATTCTCTCTACAGGATGATGTGACTTAGTATTTTGCTTGGGATGGACAAGAGCATAATTCCGCGCCAGTTCTTACATTGACTTATGTCTCCTTTCTTTGGTAGTTTGAATAAGTATCCTTTCTTCCAATCCTCGGGTACTTTGCCTTCTTTCCACACCTTCTCCAGTAGTGGCGTCATCAAGTCCGCTGTTGTCTCTGGGTCCATTTTCAATGCTTCTGCGGGGATTCCATCTGGTCCTGCTGCTTTTCCAGCTTTTAGCATCTTGATTGCCTTCAGGACTTCTGATGTCGTCGGGGGGTTTTTGTTCACTGGTAGCTTTGTCTCCTTCGTTGGTATTGTTGGGCGAGTTGTAGGTGTTGGTCGATTTAGGAGTCTTCTGAAGTGTTCAGCCCAGTGTTTCCTTAGCTCCACTTCTTTGGTGATTGACTTTCCATTGTCATCCTTCACCGGCTTAATTTGTGTCAAACTTTTGCCCGATAGGTACCTAGTTGTTTGGTAGAGTGTTGCGAGATCTCCTTATTATTATTATTACCTTGGAACATAGGGCTGAATTCAACAACACATCTCCACTCACCTCTATTTTCTGCCATCCTCTTCAGCTGTGTCCACGACTGCCCATAATCTCTCATCTCTTCCTCACACCATCTCCTCCATGTCAACTCCCCCCTAGCACCGACGACCCACTCATCGCTCCCCATTTGGATTCCACTCGAGCGATGGCCTGCAATGCGCGCGATGTCATTCGACAGTTTCCTCAAGGTATACCCAATCAATCCATCTCTCTATTTTCTCCTACATATTTGTTGAGCGATCGGCTCTTGTTTGTTGGTTTGTCCAAACTGCAGAGTTTCTTGTTACTAATCCTTTCTCGCTGACCATTTGACACTAGTTACTGACTTGTGTGTGTCCAATGAAAATAGGCTTGTTTTTCTATCCAATTTTTGTTTGTTTTATCCATATTACCTTTTTTTTTCTTCTAAAACTGGCGCACTTTTTTGGAATGCAGTAGTACTCTTGCTCTATCGCTATCATATTATCAACACACTATCTTTTCTTCCTTTCGCCCTATCTGGTATACGCACATACACGTTTAATGCGTTTCACAACTTCACCACTCTCTGACATTTTCAACATTATCAATTGGATTTATGACTGTTTCTCCTTAAGTGTTGTTTATGCCAGAAGTGAGTGAACTAACCTATCCAAGTAAGTGTAAAGGAAAGGAAAGGAAAGTGTGAAGTGAAAAGTAGTTGAAGAATACGAAAAAAAAGAAAAAGGCCCTGTGCCTCAGTAGTAGGTTTTTTCCTTTTCTTGTGAAGAAGAAAGATAATAATCTCTTTCTTGCTTTTTTGTTTTGTTTATCTTAGTTATTGATTTGTGTGTGTGATTTATTGATTATTGAAGCAGGTTTTGTTTGCCATTCCTCCTTTCTTTTTCTTCTTCTGTTCAAGGTATGTGATTTCCTTCCCTACTTAGCTATTTGGTGGGTATTTTGGTAAGATTTGTAGCTTATAGGTGGATGGATGATTTTGATGTGGTGTTGTGTTCTCTCTCTGAGCTAGCTGGATAGTTAGTTAATTTACAAAGCTTTCATCGCCCTTCTACTACTAGGCAGGCGACGACATCTTCCTTCAGCGCATACACTTCAATTTCAATTGTTAAAGTGAGCTTTTAGATTTCTCCTCCACGAGTGAGTTTATTAATCATGTCTCCTGGTCGATGACCACCCTGGACGTGATTGCTTGTTTTTGTGTGTTTTCCCATCCCCTGTAGGCGGTTACTTGTATTGGAACTGGTTTTGTTTCTGTGACTTGAACTTTAACCCTTTGTGTGTGTGAGGTTTCCTTCTTATCGGTTGATAAATTTTGTCTATCTATATGTGTCTATTGATTGATGATTCACTGGAATACCAGACAGGCTTCTAAAAATTCTCTGGCTAGCATTCTCGATGTTGTTTCCTCTGTCTAATATTTGAACGTTGGTTGTCCCAGTTGAATTGATGTCCGTCCGTCAAGTTAGCCCATTATCCCCATTCCTATTCAACTTCATCAAAGACGTATTAATGGACTTAACCCTTACACACTTCAGCGACTCAGGGATTGACTTGCTACCAGGGAATAATCTCGTCGACTTAGAATATGCGGACGATATAGTCCTTCTAGGCGAGGACGCTGACAAAATGCAGACACGGTCTACTGAACACCTTGAGCAACAATCTTCGTATGTTTGGCATGCGATTCGCCCCTGTAAAATGTAAGATGATGTTGCAGGATTGGACTTCACCGACCCCTAGATTAGAAATAGGAAGTGAAGTGGTAGAGCACGTTGACCACTTCACTTACTTGGGAAGTACCATCAGCCCCAACGGGTTGATCTCCGACGAAATCTCAGCACGAATACAGAGGGCTAGGTTCGCATATGCCAGTTTACGTCGTCTCTGGCGTAGACGTGATATCCGGCTATCGACCAAAGGGCGTGTGTACTGCTCAGCAGTCCGCTCCGTCCTCCTTTATGGCTGTGAGACCTGGCCACTGAGAGCAGAAGACATGAAAAGATTAGCTGTGTTCGATCATAGGTGTCTGCGTTCTATCTCCCGCGTGAAGTGGTATGATAAGGTGAGCAATATTGAGGTTAGGCGTCGAGTGCTAGGTAGGTGGGAGGGGAAATCAATCGACGAGACTGTGAAATTACATCGACTGAGATGGTTAGGACATGTGTTACGTATGCCTAGTCATCGCCTTCCTCGACAATGGGCAATGTTAGCTGATATAGGGCCAGGCTGGAAAAGAGCTAGCGGCGGTCAAACGAAAACATGGCACCAGTCAATGAAATCCACAACAGTTAGTCTAAGCCACGTAGGAAGATGTAGACTTCCTGGTTGGGGTCCTCGGGACAGTAAAAACCAATGGTTGGAAACAGTTAGTGATATGGCTCAAAATCGTTCTCAATGGTTAGCGCAGATGCATGCACTCCTTGTGACTTACTTATGATTTCCAATGAAACTATATCGTTCTTCGTTATTACTATTCCTTTGTCTCACACCTCTGTTTCTGTCTATATTATGCATTTCTTCTACTTTCTTCTCTTCCTTTGTGTGCTACATGGAGTGTGGCGACTTGAACTTCCGCATATTTGTGGAAAGTTCTATGTCGAAAACCGACCAACCGACCGAATTGATGTCGGTGGTTGTCTGTATGTAGTGAGGTGATATGAGTGAAGGAGTGGATGTCATGTCTTTTGATGGCTAGCTTATGTTCGTGGATACGAAGACGAAGAGTAGGGACGTTCACTTTGGCCAATGTAGTGTTTTTCGCAGTTGACACAATCTATTTTGTAGATGATATTGGTTTTATCTTCCTTCGCTGTTGAGTCTTTTGGTTGACGTAAGAAAGAAACGTCACACACAAAGGGTCAAAGTTCAAATCAAAGAAACAATGAGTGACAATACAAGTAACCTAGAAGTTGTGAATACACACAAAAACAACCAATCATGTCCAAGGCCACCAGGAGAGATGATTAATAAACTCGTGGAGAAATCTAAAAGCTCACTTCAAATTGAAGTATGCGCTGAAGATGTCACCCAGTAGGGTGATGAAAGCTTCGCAAATTAACTATCCAGCTCAGAGAACACAACCACATCAAAAAAATATATATTTCATTTTTCCTATGAGTGGTCAAACAAATATACTCCACTGCGTTAGCAGACGTATTTATGGTAACAACAAGTGGGTTGCATAATGCATAATTTGGGAAAAAAGGAAAAGTAATTAAGGAATAAGCATGTGCACAGGTGGATTACGTAACGGACTGTTAAAGAAAATAAAACGATTTGAACAATGATGATTTGTAACTAAGGATGAAGTCGTCAGAAAAAAACGTAAAATAATTTGGACAATTATAATTTTTATAATTTTTAAAGGTTTAGAGGGAGGGGGGCAAAGTAATCCGGTTTATACAATCATGTAACGATGACCAAGGAAGGTAAGGAAAGTGGCTGTATAAATTTCTTCTGAACAAACACACACAGGTTTGGCTTCTTCTTCAGGTGGATTCCTATTGCTTCAGCAAAATTAAGATTAGTAGGAATGCGATAAATAATTTTAAATGCAGTATTCACATCAATCTTGTGCTCAGTATCAACAAGGTGTGCTAAAATAGAACTACGAATAGATCTTGTTTGTCTCTTGCTTAACCATGTTGGATGATGTTCGGAAATACGACGATGAACCTGCCTAATTGTACGCCCAATGTAGCTGGCTCCGCAGCTGCAGTCAAACTGGTAGATACACATAGAAGAGGCAAAATTAGGTAGCTTATCATTATTTCTCGAAAGTAGAATAAGGGTGGTTGTGAAGAGACAATGTACCTCTGCTGCATAATAAGCTCTTTTAACTGCGTTCTTCAAGCGCTGTGTTATTATTATTTCGCTGATGTTGTCACCGAGGAACTGCAGTTTTATGAACATTGTTTTTTCAGAACTGTTGCCATAGTGACTCTCCTAGGTGCTGAATTCATATTTTTCTCAATGAATTTATCTGGATAACCATTTTTTCTAAGTAATTCTCTAATTATCTTAAGCTCCTCATTGAGGCGATCGTCTGAACAGATTAACCTAGCTCTATGAACCAGACACTTTACCAGGTTACACGTTTATATTTCAAAGGTACAAAACTCAAAAAATGAGTGTACTGACCTGTTGTTGTTGGTATGTTTCCAATACACACTCCTTCTGAGTGTGCCATCTTTTTTCCTTGCCATGAAGACGTCTAGGAATGAGTGAGATACTGTCATTACTTTCTTTCTCTATATGGTAAAGTTTATTGCTGTATGGGCATTTTTTCTATATTGAAATCTTCGGAGCAACAGACGTATATAAGTCGAAGTTGGAGCATGAAATGGTAGGTATTCCAGAAAAAACCTTACGGTTTATAAAAGTTATGTCGATGACATTGTCCCATTGTTGGTGGAAACTTTATTACATTTACGTAATCACATTTTGAAATCATGTTCAGGGTTGACAGAGTGACAGAAGTCGAGCACGTGATCCAGAATAGAGCTTCTTCGCACACACACACACACTTCCTTTCTCCCTTGTAAAAATCATGCTGCTGAAATATGTTCTCGTATCTGTGCGGTGGAAAGCGGCGTCCTCCGACTACGGCCAATGTACCTTGCTCAACAAAGGAGCAGGAGAACTGATAGATGCACATGGAGGCGGCCAGACGGGGGGAGCTTATCTTTTACACAGAGGTAGAGAACAACTTGTGGCTAGTGAACGTCATATATAATTTTGCTGCAAAGAACGTCTTACTGACTGATTTAGAGGGACGATTTTTGAGCTATGTGAATGCATTCGACTAGTAGGCTCCATAATACCACAAGACAGATTTACCCCTTCGTCGTCCAATTCTCGATATAGGGCGGATTCACCTTATTACGGAATTTCTCGGTGACTAGCGGAAATACTGGAACCAGTTGGAAGGTAAATGTTTCAGTCAACCATTAATGATAGATTTAAATTTGTTGAGAATATTAAAGATTTTAATGTCTCAGACAAAGTCATGTTCT
Organism: Trichobilharzia szidati; assembly: GCA_944472155.2. NCBI lineage: Eukaryota > Metazoa > Platyhelminthes > Trematoda > Strigeidida > Schistosomatidae > Trichobilharzia > Trichobilharzia szidati. Next base: position 18,306,821 of record OX235279.1, on the reverse strand, counting down.
CACTGGATGTGACTTCACTGTTTACCAGTGTACTTCTCATGGAAACTGTTTGCTATATATGTGATTATATTGATACACATAGTTTAGAAATAGGGTTGCCGACAATCCACTTTTATTGAGAAGCAAGTGGAATGTTCAGTTCATCTTCGATAGTGAGATTTTTAGACAGAGAGATGGCACTGCGATGGGATCACCACTGAGTTCTTTGTTTGCTGGCTGATTTTTTAATGGCAAGGCTTGAAAACTCTCAACTTAGTTAAACCATCGGTCATCTCGACATTTAGAGAAGATACGTAGACGACACTTTCGTTATATCTGTGATAATAACGTAATTATTGATGATGTCTTGTTTGCTTTCAACAACTGCCATCATTCTTTACAATTCATCATAGAAAAGGAATCTTGATGTGTGCCTTAGTAGTAGACGTAATGACGGGTCTTTCTCCACTGGAAACGTACGTGGAACGGAAAACTAACTAATTTTAATAGTTGGGTGCCACCTATCTCCAGGAAAAGGAACCTAATTTAATTCGCTCCGCTTTAGGATAAGGCAAATTTATAGTTCTGATTACATTGACTCAGAACTTGACTTCTTAAAAGCTACGCTGGCAGAAAATGGTTGCCACCCCAACCGATTTATTGACAACAACATGAAAGATAAGCAGTCGAAACTGGTCACCGACTCAGTTTCAAAGAAAACCTTATTCATGAACTTGGAATTCAAAGGTGATCAAGCTTAAGATATGCTCATTAATCAAATTTATTCAAATTTGAATTGAATAATAAATTAGGGTTTCCTGGGTATTTTAGCGAATAGGATGGGTCGAAGGAACAGTTATGCAATGAAAATTCCCCAGGGAGACATGAAGTAGACAATATCCAGTAAAAACATTCCCTAATAAAATGCCTAGTATCAAGGGCGCGAAAAATTTTCACAAACGATACATTAGTGGATGAGTTACATTCGGCTTTGTCGGTGAATGTATTTCCTGAGAACATCATTGTATTTCACAGTAAAGATAGACTGTCCCTTGAAAAGACAACTTCCGTACCTAAGAAAATGATCTTTTCAAGTATTGATTTTGTGAAGATTTTGTTTGATTGCATGGAGGATTTCATCATGAGCTGACATCAGTTAGAGAACCACTGGAAAACCAACCTGGGAGTACTGGACAGCGAAATGGTCGCGCTATATCGTGAATTGACAGAAGGCTGAATTCATGGACTGACTAATCATTGGAACGGGTCCCAGTGGCTGCTCAACGGTCTACAAGCTAGCTCGCTAGTCTTGTAACTTGAAGGCCCTGGGTTCAAACCCTGGCGGTGGGTGTGTACTGCTGAATAGCCAGTCCCAAACTAGGACGAAACAGCTTTCCAAAACTATCTTTATCAAATTGCCAAGTAAATGATATTTCAGAGGTTCCAGTCAGCTATCTAGCGCACATTCTACTCTGCAGCCCTTTTCCCTATATCTCTAACATTTTCATTTCCTGTGCTTACAATTAAAGGGTGAAATTTTGTGCACGTCACAATATATCTGCAAGTTCACCTACTGCAGTTGCAGTGACTAATATATATGGGTAGAACCAATAGAAAATAATATTCTCCTAAAATGGCTGGTTAAGCAAAGGACAAACAAAATCTATTCGCAGCGCCATACTCTATCTCACTCATCTTGTGGATACACAACACAAGACTGATTGATGTTAACCGGGCGGTTTTCAGTGTCATTTACCTCATACCAACCAACAAATCTCAATTTCACCTTAACAGTTCGACTACTAAATATTGCTGAGGCTGGCTGGCTGGCTGGCTGGCCGTGTTGGGATCCATATTAACAAGCCTAATTTGTGCATCCAAAAGAAGAAGTTGGTTGGTTCAGACATTATCCTTACCCGCTTGACCATCTAGGTTTGAATGATCGATCCTGAATTTTTGTGGAATTTCCCTAATTTCAGTTGATATTCTATTCGTTATTATATCTTTATTATTATTATTATTTAAGCATCTTTAATGTACTGTGGTGATTCCATTGTGATCTTACTTTACAAATCGATATTACTATTTAAAAAGCACACTAATATTGTTATTGACTACTAATCTAGAATATTCTATGTATATAAACATGCATATATATAGATATAATTGTAGAGCGAGAAGAGGAGGAGGATTTATCGAAAAGGATATTCTTTTCTGGCTCAATCAATTTTGTGTTTTATAGATAGATGAGGGAATGAATATTTTTGCTACATTAAAATTGATGAGTGTTTCTCAGTTATTTTACATAACTTTAATTGAAGGTTATTCAAGGTGATGTAAGCACTTTGGATTTAACATATGCATCTTAAGCTCTCTCTGTGTGTGTGTGTGTGCTTGTGTATTTGCGTGGAAGATGGCAGACTTCAACTTTTGCCTGCCTGGAACCACTTGATCAGTTAAAAGACGACAAGTTATTAATATGGACTTTCATTTTATATAATTGAGCAACTGACAAACATTTTTTTTATTTTATCATTATGAACCATGTTGTAATTATTAGTTGCGGAGATTTCGTCGTCCCTCTCCCCCTCGTGTGGAAAACATCTCCCTTCAGCGCAATTTTAAATATAAAGTAAACTGATTTAAATATTTTTCCATGAGTGATAGATAGAATTGCGTCTCCCGGTAACCATCTTTACATATGTGTATTGATCATTTTTATTATTGACTTGGATTTTAAACTTTCTCGTCACATGATCTACCTTTTATTAGTTGGTATATTTGGTCTATATTAACGTGTTTGTTAATTGCATATTCGTTTGAGTACCACCAGGCTTCTAGGAATTCCCTGACTGCACTTTTGGTGGTGATTCCTCTGTCTAAAATTTCGATATTACCTCACTTATCAAACTGATGTCCATAATTATCTATATGCATTGATATGAAACAGGAATGTATATATCATGTCTTCTCACAGCCGATTTGTGTTCTTGGATTCTGATTCGACGCTCCGGGGACGCCCACTTCGACCACCGATGTAATGTCTGTTACAGTTCATACATGCAATTTATTTTGTAAATGGTATTAATTTTATCTCCTTTTTCTGTTGGATGTGTCTTTCGGTTTGCACAATATCGAATGAAGTGATTGGACTGGCTGGCTGGTTGGCTTGTGTGCTATATCTATCTATATCAAACGGTTTCAATATTCTAGCTGTTATTTCAGAGATATTTTCGCTTATATATGGTAGGATGAATTTCCTTGTGTTCTTTGATGATGATGGTTCCTTGTTGGTGTTGTCATTCGATTTTAAACACTTTTTGATGAAATTTTGTGGATAACCATTCTTTCCATTTTTTTCAACTCTAGAGTGCTACAATGTGTTTGAACTCTCTTTTAAAAAATGTCTGCACACAGTTTCGTTTGTTAGTGAGTAATTGGATTATTGCTAGTATAGTTGAGTATTTGATCTGTGTGTGTGTGTGCATTGATTTTCTATATACTTGTGTCTCTAAATCTCCTGTGTTGGTTCTCCTGATTAAGACATCTAAAAATGGGATTTTGTTATCTAATTCTTCTTCTCTCGTGGTGAATTTGATGTCTTCAAATATGTTGTTTATTAATTTATAAAATATTCGAAATCATATTTTTTTCAATTATTACAGTTGTATCATCAACGTAACGTACCTGTGCAGATTTTCGGTTTAATTATAGGTAGAGCTATTAATTCCAATCTTTGCATGACGGCTTCAGCTGTTGATTCTGATATGGGCGATGATCCCATTGGTGTTCCTTTTATCTCTTCATATATTTGAGTATTCAATTGAAAGTACATTGTATGATCAATACAACATATATAAAGATGGTTACCGCGAGACCCATGGAAAAAAATTTAAATCAGTTCACTTTATGTTAAAAATTTAGCTGAAGAGGGATGTTGGCCAGCAAGAGGGGAGGGAGGACGACAAAAGCTCCGCAACTAAACCAACCAGCTCCTCAGAGAACACTATTAATTGCAAATCTTGATGTGTAAAAAGCTCAACGTTTTAATCACTTCGGAAATACAGACACCAAATATAATCTATACAAATAACTAAAAATCCTCTGAAATAACAGCTAGAATATTGAAACCGTTTGATATAGATAGATATAGCACACAAGCCAACCAGCCAGCCAGTCCAATCACTTCATTCGATATTGTGCAAACCGAAAGACACATCCAACAGATAAAGGAGATAAAATTAATACCATTTACAAAATAATTTGCATGTATGAACTGTAACAGACATTACATCGGTGGTCGAAGTGGGCGTCCCCGGAGCGTCGAATCAGAATCCAAGAACACAAATCAGCTGTGAGAAGACATTATATATACATTCCTGTTTCATATCAATGCATATAGATAATTATGGACATCAGTTTGATAAGTGAGGTAATATCGAAATTTTAGACAGAGGAATCACCACCAAAAGTGCAGTCAGGGAATTCCTAGAAGCCTGGTGGTACTCAAACGAATATGCAATTAACAAACACGTTAATATAGACCAAATATACCAACTAATAAAAGTTAGATCATGTGACGAGAAAGTTTAAAATCCAAGTCAATAGAAACTGATCAATACACATATGTAAAGATGGTTACCGGGAGACGATCTCATGGAAAAAATTTAAATCATTTCACTTTATGTTAAAAAATTGCGTTGAAGGGGGATGTTGGCCAGCAAGGAGGTGGGGGGACTAGAAAAGCTCCGCAACTAAACCAGCCAGCTCCACCTACCTGAGCTACTACAAATCTTCTCTATTATGAACCACGTTGGTTGTAAAACTACCATAAAAAACTAGAAAATTATATCACCTCACAGTATTTATCTTCTTAATGCTATTATTATTTAAATATTTGGTAGCGAGTTGTTCATCGAATATATCACACACACACACACACTGCCGTTTCAAACTTCCGTATATCTCACTGACTGAATTACTCTGCCAGTCTGTGTAACTATCTGCTCCTTCCATACTTCAGTGGTAGTTGGTCATTTCGCTTGTTGTTTTCTTTGTTATTTAGACGACAGTGCCTTCATTGTCTTGGTCACCGCATAACTCCTTAACATTTGCTGCAGCCAACGAAAGCCTTCTAGAAATATGGAACTTGGATTATTCAACGTAAGTCTTTATATATATCTGAATATATATATTCATTATAATAGAGGTTTTTGTATTTCCCAATGAGTGAAAAACAAAACGATATTGTTGCTCTTACTGACGTTTCGCTATTCAATGATGCTGCTGCTGCTAATAGCTTTATCAAAGCAGTATTATTAAACCAGAAGAATTTACAAAATCCACTCAGCATATATATCTGTAACAAAGAGTTAAGAGGTGGGTGAGAAAATAGACTTGACTACTTAGGTCAAGTTAAAAGGAGGACATATTGAAGGTGAAAATAACAATGAAGATGAATGACTAAACCAAATAACAGAGGTAATAGTACATCTGTACTGACTGGTATCAAAACAAAGTTTACTAACTTGACCATCTTTCGTCAGTATGAGGTCATTTTTCGTTGTCAAATTGGCTAATTTGTAAAGATAGCAAAACCAAGTGTAGATTGTTGGATTTGATCAGTGTGTAAAATTATAAAAGCAGTGTGTGTACATAGTGTACATAGTGAACTTGCATATCACATTCGTGTTGATTTCGCCACTTCACGGGGGAGGGAGGTGTTGTAACCAGGTCAGATTCTGTTTTAGTCCACAATTCATTCCTATTCAGTTCAGACAATTTGGATTCCATCAGATGATATGAAGTGCTTCTGATGATACTAGACGTTCTTTGTGATTTCTGAAATGCTTTTTCTGGATGATGATTTCAATATTGTCAAAATCAATTTTGTGGCCTGATTCTGTAGCATGGTGTGTAGACCACCACCACTGGCTGATGATTTTTCAAGCTTTTCTAGTTCACTAACTGGTATTTCTCGGTGGTCGAACAGATGCTCTATGGTGTTCATTTCTTCTTATTTTGATTTCTCACTGGAGATGTTTGTCCGATGTATATCGCATCACACTCCAAGCATTTTGTTTTATAGACACAGTTAGTTAGGGAATCTTTAAGGATTTGGTCTTTTATGTGGACAAGGTTGTTTCGTAGTGTGTCTGTCTGATGTTTTGAAGAAAACTCTGATGTCGAGCTTATTGAGTACTCTTCTGATATCGTCTGACGTCTCTGCTCTATATGGAATGACGACAGCTGTTGAGGTCCATGTTTTCGGAATGCGTTTTAGGCCATACCTAATGTCAGTGTTGATTCTGTTGATGAAATTCGTTGGGTGGTTGTTTTGCTTGAGGGGAGTTTCAGTAATGTTTGATATTTCTTCTTCCACTTTTTCTTTCTCACCCGTTAACATCAGAGAGTGTGCTGGTCTAAGAAGACTCGAAACAACTGAAATCTTTGCGCTGATAGGGTGTGATGAACCGAAGTCTAAATATTTATTGGAGTGGGTTTTCTTCCTGAATACGGATATACTAAAGTGTCCGTTTTCCCTTCTCTTAACTAGCCAGGCAGTCTAGAAATGGTAGTTCACCAACGTCTGATTCTGCCTGATTTCGAAGTAAACTGGATTCTGGGAGATACACAGTTTATTTTCTCCAGGAATAAACTGTGTAGTCCTCGTTTTAGCACCACAAAAGTATGATCTACGTATACATACATAAACACAACGATAAACTGGGAGAAGAGGGCGAGAAAATCTTTTGGAAGACGGAAAATAAGCTGAATAGAGTAAACATTCGTTTGAGATCCACTGTAAGATGAGGAATGTATGTATCTCTGAAGTTATATTTCTAGTCTGACTAACCCGGCCTTTTTCTACCTGAAAGTAGCAGTTGCGAGGGGGGACAGCAAAGATCGGTAAGCCATTTCATTTGCTAATCGGTGGCTGCCAGTGATTTCTACCCTACTTGGCATTTATCAACTGGATAAAGCTGCATCCCATTGTGATATTGTCACCAATGAGACCTGGAACTAGAAACCACCATTGTGAAAGCCGAATCGCCGCCCCGCGCCCACTAAGCGACTGACTGAGTCACAATCTCATCCCTTATGCATTAGATATTAATGCTGCATGCCAATTAATCCACAACAGGAAACTTACGGAATCCCATGATGCCTGTAGCATACATAGATGGCACTGAAATCGAAACCAAGTCAAGCATCAAATACCTTGGATTAGTTCTTTCCTCTGTGACCTTTCATGGTCATCCCACATCTTATCATTCTCTAAAAAAATGTTTCGTCTACAACCCTCTACATTAAAAGAAGTTTAGACAATCAGGTATCAACCAACCTTTACTTCTGCAGTTTGTAAACTCCTGTATTTTACCTATTGTACTCTATTGCTCTCCATTAATCTTTCCTGGGCTTGTCAAAAAAAGACTATATCATTAAATTACGAAGGGTATTAAATGCTGTGAGTAGGGCTTGTGGTATGCCACTGCGTGAGCTCACCAATATGATAGTCGAGAGACATATAAAATCCTGTACAAAATGGGCGAAGGCTGTACTGTCAGACCACATGCAACCCGCCCCCCCCCCCGCTTTATTCACAACTATCCCCTTGCATCTCATCAGGTAGGACGAGAAGTCAATAATGTAGGAAGTTATATGCTTGAACCACTAAGTACAAAAATTCTACAATACCCTATTTAGCCCGTATTTTATGTGATGGAGACACTGTTAGACGTGAAATATATAAGAAGTTACTATGTAATTAGTAAAGTGAATCGACCCTTTCATCGTTCGTTCATCTTTCTGTAATTTTATGTTGTCACTCTATTTATCGTTTAATTATAACTTAGCTATTTTGTATTTTTAGTTGTTATTACTATTATTACTACAATTTTATACTTTGTGCATATTTTCTTCTTTATCGAATACTGTATTTTGCTACATAGCTGCTACAACAACGTTTTGTTATTATTGTTATTATGTAATGTTTTTATTTATGTTTTTTTGTCGTTTTGAGTAAATTAGATGCAATATTGTACTGAATGCTGAAAACTCCGTGCTGTATCATTAGTACTGTTTTTGAAATAAAGCAAAAATTATTATTATTATCACACCTTCATACAATTCACCGATACAATACATAGATTTAAACAAAGAGGGAACCAGTTCAAACTTTTTAGGACAAATCTCCCTCTCATAATTACAAATAGGCCGTATTGATGAATCCCAGTGAGCCTAAAAATCTAAGTAATATAGGGCTGGTTCCTGACATTCATTGTTGTTGTGTTTGTTTGTGTTTTTTTTTAAAAACTTTATGCAATTCTCTTCTCTAACGCAATAGGGTGCTCATGAGTGTTATAAGATTTGATAGTGTGGAAAATTCCCATGAACTGGCAACGGTGGAGAAAAAGCCTATGTTTTTACGTCTCCAATTCAAGGGAGATACTCCTGCGGAGATTCTATCGCAACGTTTAACCAGGGCGATCAAGAAAACTTTCTACTCTGCATGTCTGTGTATATCCTTCAGTAGCCGTTCAATGTTCATCCAGAAACTCAAAGATGTCTTACCTAATCTTAGCTCTTCTTCATGCATATACCATTTCAACTGTTCCTGTGGTTCAAGTTATATAGGGCGCATGATTAGGCAGGTTTGTCTACGGGTTAGAGAACATTTACCACCTTGGTTCAGCATGGAGGGAGGGGGGAAATTAAGTGCATAAAAAGCTCGATCCTGTCACACTTGTTTGATACTGGACACCATATGGATGTCAACACAGCTTTCAGGGTTATATACCGAATTCCGAAGTCGTTATCACGTACATTTCGCTTACGTCTTCTACACATAGCTGAAGCTGTTGCAATAAGATCGACTAAACCGGAACTTTGTATCCAAAAAGAACACGTCCAGACGCTGTTCCTACCGTGACCAAACTTGGATTGATTCTTCTTCTTCTCACCAAGAGTGCTCCTTCCCCTTAACCCTCTTGGCTTTTTTTTGTTCCTTTGCTTATTATTACAGATATTATTATCACAGTTATTATTATTCGTCATAATTTATGCCCTTCATGCAAACATTCTCTCAATACTATCGAATTTTTTGTTCATACTATCCGGACTTATTATTAGTGATATTATCTCTTTTCTCAATATATGCCTCCACCTGTTTCATTTCACATATTCGTTATCTCATTATGAACCTCTCATTGCAGTCTTACTACTTCCTGTTTAACACAGACCACTTTGTACTAGCCACTCACCTGACACCTTTTATAACATAAAACTGACTTGTCAATTTTCCTACCCCACACTCTATAAATCTATCATGACTAATCACTATTGTCTCCTGTTTTACAATATTTTGTAATCAAATTCAGCCTAGCACGTTTGTCACACAAATACGACTATTTGTTTGACACCCCATAACTAATCTGTTATTCTACGTTAAAAATGTACCTGCCGCATAACTGGCCTTTATTGTAACGACAACAAATATTATATTTTATAATTGTAAGAACCTGAATACGAGAAATTATTGAAAAGAATATTCTTCGTTCAGATTGACTTTTAATTCTCTTCTCATTAATAAACTTGAACAAAGCAAGAACAACAATTAAACCAGCAGAAAATATGAGCTCATCTTTCCTGCATTATTTGCAGCTTTCATTCAAAGGTGATGATGATACTTCTAGTGGAATAAGATGCAGACTGAACGCTGCGCTGAAAAGAACATATCCAGCTGCCAAGCTTGTATGTGTTTATCAAACAACTAGTAGTTGTTTGAGACAATCAAAGGAGGACAAATCCCCGCCTCATGCTACCCCCAACGGTGTCTACCAATTCACATGTACGTGCCAGAGCACATACATTAGAAGAACACAGAGAAGGCTTATTGTCCGCATTTCTGAACACATTCCAAAGAACCTGAGACTGAAAGGTCCACAAGCATTAAACAGTGCGATTGTGTGTCATCTATTCGACACACTCTTCATATTGTAGACAACCTGAAGTCGTTCAAAATAATCAACAAGCAAAAGAAACCTAGCTTGCTACGCTTTGCTGAAGCAATTGCTATCAAACGACTTAAACGAAATCTATGTGTACGCAGAAAGAGACAGTGGTGAATCTTGCACTGTCCTGGTGATAACAAAAAATATATACAACTTTTATCAGTCACCCTTTTTCTTGTTTAGAAAACTCTACTCTCTCATCTAAACACGACTCACCCTATTGACTATTAGATAAAACATTTTCTTTAGTTACGTAATCTACTTTTTTGTTCAACAGTCCGCTCCGTCCTCCTTTATGGCTGTGAGACCTGGCCATTGAGAGCCGAAGACATGAAAAGATTAGCTGTCTTCGATCATAGGTGTCTGCATTCTATCTCCCGAGTGAAGTGGTATGATAAGGTGAGCAATATTGAGTTTAGGCATCAGTCGAATGCTAGGTAAGTAGGAGGGGAAGTCAATCGACGAAACTGTGAAATTACATCGACTGAGATGGTTAGGACATGTGTTACATATGCCTAGTCGTCGCCTTCCTCGACAATGGGCAATGTTAGCTGATATAGGGCCAGGCTGGAAAAGAGCTAGCACATGGTGTTCAAACCAAAACATGGCAGCAGTCAATGAAATTCACAACAGTTAGTCTAAGCCACGTAGGTAGGTGTAGACTTCCTGACTGGTTGAGGTACTCGGGACGGTGAAGACCAATGGTTGGAAACAATTGGTGATGATATGGCTCAAAATCGTTCTCAGTGGCGCAGATGCATCCACTCCTTGTGACTCATGATTTCCAATGAAACTATATTGTTCTTCGTTATTACTATACCTTTGTCTCACACTTCTGTTTACTGTCTATATTATGCATTTCTCCTACTTTCTTCTCTTGCTTTGTGTGCTACATGGAGGGAGTGTGGCGACTTGAACTGCCGCACATATGTGCAAAGTTCTATGTCGAAAACCGACCGACCGATCGACCGACTTTTTTGTTAAGCTCTTTCTAGCTAAACCTTTTTTCTATATATATATATATATATATATATATATATATACGCAACTCTGTTTTTTTGTTTCCAAGACTAATTGTCTAATTATTCTATAAATAGTCACTGTATCTGTAACTCTTAATTAGTTAAATCACTCCAGACTAATGTTACTTTTACACTTCCTACCAACCAATTACTCCTTGTTATCGTGGAAAAGTATGTTGAAATTTTCACAATGTAATTAATACGTGTTGTTTTTATCGTTCAGGTTGTAACCAGTTGAGAAGAATCCTCGAAATAATAATAAAAAAAAAGAAATGAGCTCATATTATCTTCTGGTACAATTGTTTTTTTTCTTGCTTTGTTCAAGTTTTGTTTTTTTTAACTTAATTTCTCAGCTATACTAGAAACACGACTGGTAGATAGCTCTATACTGTTAGTTATAATCATTGAAACTGAAAGCTCGCTCAAGTGTATTTTTGTATTGTTTTTTTCCAAGCATGGTTTGTTCACGCAGCTTATTCACCAGTTAACATTTCTTATTCTAAAACTTCATGCAATCCTTCCCATTAATAAACTTGAATAAAGCAAGAACAACAATTGTACTATATGATAATATGAGCTCATCTTTTATTATTATTTCGAGGATTCTTCTCAACTGGTTACAACCTGAACGATGTAAAATGTGAATTACATTACATTAGTGATTTGAACATAATTTTCCACTTTCACAAGGAGTAATTGGTAGGAAGTAAAAGTATCATTAGTCCGGAATGATTCAACTAGTTAAGAGTTACAAACACTGACTATTTATAGAATAATTCAAATGAACTGTGATCAATATTTGACAGTTTATAAATATTTATAGAATAATTAGGCAATTAGGCTTGGAAACAAAAACAAGCTGTTGGATATTTTTTGTTATCACCAGGACAGTGCAAGATTCACCACTGTCTCTTTCTGCGTACACATAGATTTGGTTTAAGTTGTTTGATAGCAATTGCTTCATCAAAGCGTAGCAAGCTAGGTTTCTTTTGCTTGTTGATTATTTTGAACGAATTCAGGTTGTCTACAATATGAAGAGTGTGTCGAATAGATGACACACAATCGCACTGTTTAATGCTTGTGGACCTTTCAGTCTCAGGTTCTTTGGAATGTGTTCAGAAATGCGGACAATAAGCCTTCTCTGTGTTCTTCTAATGTATGTGCTCTGGCACGTACATGTGAATTGGTAGACACAATTAGAGGAAACATGAAATTGGTATTTGATTGTCTCAAACAACTAATTGTTTGATAAACACATACAAGCTTGACAGATGGATGTGTTACTTTCAGGTCAGCGCTCAGTTTGCATCTTATTCCACTAGCAGTATCATCATCACCTTTGAATGAAAGCTGCAGAAAGATAGGCTTTCTCTCTACTGTGCTGATTTTCACTTTTTCAACATGACGTCTCCCATACTTGTCAATGAACTTTTGTTCTGTTTTTTTTTAGTGTTGATCCTTATGTTACAGAAACAATATCGAATGATACAAATATGACAAGTGTACTATTTTCTGAAACGAGTCAAGTGAGTACTACTGTGGTTAATTTTTTTATTATTATTATTTCTTTTTGATTTTGATTACAGCTTGATTCCACACCGTATTTTTTGGTACAGGCATGGAATTTTCAGCATGTAATATCGGTAGCCCAAAATTTGCAGGCCCAGCGTAGATATCGGGTGTGCGTCTGCAGGAGATCGAACACCGGACCATGTACATGGTCGGCGAGAGTCATAACCGCTGTGCTACCGACGCTACACATAACGTTACATAACTTTAAAATGTTATTCTGTTTAACATATGCATATATATATTTCATCATTATCATCATCAGGCTCTACAGTTATATATCCATCCATTATAGTGAATGAAGGAATGAATGAATGAATTAGTGTTATGAACAACAACATTAATGTTGCTGTTTAAATAACATCGAATCAATAATAATAATAATGATACCAATGGATTACAGTTCAATAGCATCAACATAACAATACACACTGTATGTCAGACAGGGAAATTAGGAAAGATAATATTACAAATTCATGAATTTATAGTCTCCACTCACTGAAGGCCGGTCAGGGCAGTAGTAGTGGCTACCTGGCAGGACTTGCTTCTTCTCTTAAACACAGAGCACTGGTTGTTTGAGGCGAATTGCAATAGCCTTTGTTGTTTGGAGCACTTAGTGCTTCGATGATGATTTTGGGAATTTATTAGGCACATGGTAGATGATGATAGAGAAGGATTCTTCCACGCTGGCCGGCTGGCCGGTTTGCACCAGATGGTGCAATATCGAACTGTTGATGATGGTTTTCACTACACACTTTACTTAGCCATAGTGGGAGATGTTCTCGAGTGAGCGAGCACGAAAAATCAAGTTCATAGAGCAACAACGGTCGATATAACTCGCTCCACAAACACAGTTGCATTTGAATTGGTAGACACAATTTGAAGTGGCCAGCTAGTCTAGGTACTTCCTCTTTCAGTCGAGGAATCACCATCGGTCGTGTAGAGAATAAGACGTGTTGTTCGCCGCCAGTACTAAACGTACTTTCAACTCATTTTCTTAATTTCCTCACTTGGTATATCCATCACCCTTGAATTGCAGTCTTATACAAAGTGGTTTCTTGTTTACAGATAGTAAGTAGTCCTTTTCCGCTTTCTCTGTGATGTGTATCTTGATAAATTTGTCAGGATAGCTTTTTTCGACCAATCAAGGTATCATATACAATGCCTAATTCAGCTTCAATTACTTAATTATATATGTATATATACATATGCAGCTGATGAATCCCAACTTATGCAAATACATTGATAATATTTTGCTGGACTGACTGCAACTATATATTTATACAGTGTGAAAGCTGTCAATGATTACTGGATTTCTTTAGTCTTACTTTATTGAACGATTATTCTACTTCGTATTATGATTGTGTATGTCTGCAACACTCAACACACACATACATACACATACACACACATATACACACAGTGTACGCAAATGCATCAGCATCCTGTGAAACTTGAACGATTATGTTCTGCTTTTTAGTCTTGTTTAGACATTTCCAGTAGTAATTAGTCACACTGTTCACATTTACTTACTTATTTTTCCTTTAATGTTATGAGGCTAATAAAAATGAACAAAAAAACAAAAACATCACTAGTTACTAAGGCAATCACGAGGTTAAATGTGAAACTTGAGTGTTTCTTAGATTAGTGGAAAAAATGAAAACATGAAAAATGTCTAAAAACCTACCTACTTTAAGGGAATGAGAGAGAGAGAGAGGTTAAAGAATTTCTCTCTAATATATTTAATGACCATCTACACACACACACACACACACACACACGCTCTCTGTGTCTATTAGGAAGGAAAGATTGAAAATTTTTTATATTTGAACAAAATGTATGCATTGCTATACATGCCTACATATACTAGCTAGCTAGTCAATAAATGGCAAATATGGGAGTATTGGACAGCTGTTTCATCCCAGTGCTTGGGACTGACTGACAGGGTTCGAACCCAGGACCACGTTCTGGTTACAAGGCCAGCGAGCTAGCTCGTAGACCATTCATCAGCCACTGGGACCCGATCCAATGACCAGTCAGCCAGTGCATGAATTCTAACTTCTGCCAGCCAATTCATGCACGACATAGCGCTCATGATGAAATCCTGTAACCAATCAACCAAATCCCTAACAGAAACCAACACTTGAATATCGATGAGATGCTCACTAGCGACTTGCCCTATTCAGGTAGGTAGTAGTTACCTGGGTGGGTTCTAGTGAGAAGCCGTGACCAGTAGTAGGGTGCAGCAGGTTGGGTGTGAGGACAAACACTCGCCAGCGATGACATTGGCTAGTGCCAGTCGCGCTATGTCGTGCGTGAATTTGGCAGAAGTTAGAATTCATGCACCGGCCACTGGATCAAGTCTCAGTGGCTTAATGATATACGAGCTAGCTCGCCTTGTAACCAGAAGGTCCTGGTTTCGAACATTGGTGGTGAGTGCGTACTGCTGAACAGCCAGTCCCCACCTAGGATGGGACAGTTGTCCAGTACTCCCTGGCTGGTTTTCCAATGGTTCTCTAACCAATGTCAGCCTATGATGAAATCCCGTAACCAATCAATCAAATCCCCCTACAAACCAACACTTAAATGGTAAATAACTGATTTTGCCTCCATTAACACATAGATACCTGGTTAACACACTATCAATTAACAAAGACAATTCAACCCCATGTTCTAAATGAGAAATGACATTGAAATCTCGAATTCAAATGTGACATTGAAGCAGAAATCCTTCGTAAACTCCTGTGCAAATCTCTGAGGAAAATAAATACTTCGCCGAGCGCCCGATAACCGACGTTTACCTGCAAGAAACTAACTGTTCAGCCAGAACGCGAAAGACAAGCTGTCCCATTGGGCCACTTCTACGTGCATTTACCAGTTCATTTTCTGTTGCTACTGCGGAGCTGCTGAGTACATCGGCCGTACCATGCACCAACTTACTTGAAAAACGCACTCGTGAACACTATTCAGCCTGGCTAGTAAAAGGAGAACGAAAACGTGTATATAATTCAGTGAAAGGACAGCTAGTCAATTCAGGACATTCAGCGCCATTCGAAAAGTCCTTCAAAATAATAATAAACAAGATTCGATCAAACCTATCATAGGGACTGAAATTAAGACATCTGGGCATAGCTGAGGCATTAGCCATCCAAAAGCTCAAACACACACTATGTATCCTAAAGAAATACGTTCAACCCTTTTCCCTGCCGTGGCCCGGCGGTCCGAATAGAACATAGAGTCTATATACTTTGGAATTTCGATAGTGCCCAACCCCACTCCATTCTCGTCTCTTCTACGAACACTAAAGGCAAGGTGAGGTTAAGGGTTGTATCGATGGAGAACAGAACACTCACCTGCTGCGTGGCTGGCAATCGTTCTTCCATAATATCGTCGATTCTGTTTAGTAAATGTGTTAAATAAAAGAAACAGCAAAATAATTTCAAAAGAAATGATACTGAACAAAGAATTAATACTCTTTTCGATAACCCCTTCATCATCATCAGGGTCTATAGTTACATATCCATCCATTATAGTGAATGAAGGAATGAATGAATGAATTAGTGTTATGAACAACAACATTAATGTTGCTGTTTAAAAAACATCGAATCAATAATAATAATTATTATACCAATGGATTACAGCTCAATAGCATCAACATAACAATACACACTGAATGTCAGTTGATTTAGGAAAGATAATATTACAAATTCATGAATTTATAGTCTCCACTCACTGAAGGCCGGTCAGGGCAGTAGTAGTGGCTAGCTGGCTAGCTGGACTTGCTTCTTCTCCACACACACAGAGCACTCACTGGTTGTTTGAGGCGAATTGCAATAGCATCTGGTGTTTGGAGCATTCGGTGCTTCGATGATGATGATTTTGTCAATTTATTAGGCACCCGGTAGATGATTGTGGAGAAGGATTCTTCGAGGCTGGCTGGCCGACTGTCTTTGTGGCCGGTTTGCACCAGATGGTCGAATATCGAACTGTTGATGATGGGTTTCACTACACAACTTTACTTAGCCATAGTGAGACATGTTCTCAAATGAGCACGAAGAATCAAGTTCCTAGAACAACAACAGCCGATATAACTTGCTCCACAAACACAGTTGCATTTGAATTGGTAGATACAATTTGAAGTGGCCAGCTAGTCTAGGTACTTCATCTTTCAGTCGAGGAATCACCATCGGTTGTGTAGAGAATAAGACGTGTAGTTCGCCAGCATTTAAAGTCCTTTTAACTGATTTTCCTAATTTCTTCGTAATTATCTCACTTGGTATATCACCCTTGAATTCCAGTTGTATATAAGGAGGCTTCTTCTCAATACTATCGAATTTTCCATTCATACTATCCGGACTTATTATTAGTAAGTGACATTACCTCTTTTCCCAATACATAACTCCACATGTTTCTTCATTTCACACATTCCTTATTTCATTATGAACAACCTCTCTTCGCAGTCTTACTATCTCCTGTTTAATACAAACCACTCACTCACGTGACACCTTTTAAAACCTTGAACTGACTTACATTTCAATTTTCCTACCCCACACTCTACAAATCTATTATGACAACTAATCACCAACACCACCATTGTCTCCTATTTCACCGAAATATTTTGTAATCGATTTCAGCCTACTAGCACGACGTTTGTCACACTCAAATACGACTATTTATTCTGACACGCCATAGCTGCTAATCTGTTATTCTACGTCAAAAATGTGTCCACCGCATAACTAACTGGCCATCATTATTGTAAGGACAACAGTAAATATTGCATATTTTATAATTGCAAGAACCTGAATAGGAGATTTTATTGAAGGGAATAAGTGGTTTCGTTAGAAGTGTCTATAAATCGTACCATCGTTCTGTAGCATAATTGTCCTCACAATTATAAAAAAAATACACCTGACAGGGAATTGAGGCTAGTCGGAAAAAAGGGAATATAAGTATCCCGCAGACTGTATTCGACGTATATGTCTAAACCCTTCACAAACTTTGAGATAATTGTGTTCAGATTTTATTTTTTTCTCTTTAACTTTTATATGTGTCCAAACCAAGTTCACTTTTAACAGTGTGAAAAAATTTGAGCATTGGGTATATGATATTCATCATAATAAAGGTTCTTCTTGTATTTCCCAATGAATGAATGAAAAACAAAACGATATTGTCGTTTTCACTATTTATTTTCATTGGACACTAGTCAGTGACTAGTGTCACACGTGTCTAGTCCTTTCGTTGTTTGGCGCAGACTGAATTCTATCAGTCAGTCAGTCACTCAGTCAGGTTTGCAATGTGGCCACCATGCTACTAGGTAGCTAGCTCGCCACCACGGTGCCCACAATGATGTGATGATATTAGATAGTTGGAGGCAATCAGCCAGAGGAAGCCTTACCTGGACCTAGGTTTCGTGTTATTTGGCACTCATGAGCAAGGCGTATCTGCAACCTTGAAGGAACAGCTCATGTCCCTTCTGAGATTCGAACCCGCGTCACCCAGTGAGGAGTACTGAAGTCAGAGACGTTACCACTCACGCGGGTTCGAATCTCAGAAAGGACATGAGTTCCTTCAAGGTTGCAGATACGCCTTGCTGATGAGTGCCAACTAGCTTGAAACCTAGGTCAAGCAAGGCTTCCTCTGGCCGATTGCCTCCAACTATCTAATATCATCAAATTTCGCTATTTAATGCAGATAACTAATTTACAAAATCTTAGCTTAAATATAACAACTTAATCATCGTTCCTCAGCATGGGGTCATTTTTGCATTGTTAAGTTAGCCAATTAGTAAAGATAACAAAACCAGGTGTATACTGTTGAATTTGATAAGTGTGCAAAATTATAAAAGCAGCATGTTTTTTGACATAATGAAATTGCTAATCACATCCGTGTTGATTTTGTCATTTCATGCGGGTTCGGGAAGGAGGTGTTGTAACCAGGTCAAATAATAATTGTATGAACGTGAAGAGAAGGGTTTGATTGAAAAGAATATTCTTCGTTCAGATTGACTTTTAATTCATGCGATATGGGAATATTTCATGTTGTTAAAACCACTAATGACTAAATGAGGAGTGCAGAAGTTTGCATTTGCATCAGTATTCTGTCTCTTACTGGCAAATTCTGAAGGTTGATGGACATTAATGATGGGGAAAGGCATTTTCTTAGTTTATATATCTAATATATGACATTCACGCAAGACAGGCAAATGTACTTACTGCATCAGACAGGTTTATTCAATTTAGATGTATTAGATGTATTTAATGGCTGCCATCCGGCGATAAAATTCACACTCGAAATGGAGAACGAGTCTAGCATTCATTTCCTCGATGTGAACTTATCAAGAAGGACCGATGGAACTCTGAAAAGATCGATTTATCTTAAGCTGTCATGAAATGGTCAACTGACAAATTTCTACAGCTGGCTACCCATTGGTCAAAAACGAAACCTGGTCCTGTCGCTTTCCACTCGCATTCGGCGAATATGTAGCCCTGATACTGTGGAAGATCAGTTATATCTTTTGAGGAAAATCCTAATAGAAAATGGATTTCCACCACGTTTTATAGACAAGAATGTACATTCAAATCCGATGAAACGTGACTTATCCTCCGTACCGAAGAAAATACTTTACATGAGCTTGGAATTCAAAGGGGACTCTTAGCTGCTGATATTATGAAACGAAGGATATCACAGTCCCTGAAATTAACATTCCCTGCTGCATCTCTGAGAATAAATAGCCTTCACTAGTCGACCATTACTGTTCAGTAACCTGAAGGACAAGATCCCGCTGTTGACCAACTCTATGCGTGTTTGTCAATTCACCTGCTCATGTGGAGCTAGGTATATCGGTCGTTCGACTCGAGTTTTCTCCAAGAGGGTGCAAGAACACTATCCTGCATGTTAGTTACGAACAGGTGGAAGTGGAGCAATAAGAAGCGCGATCATTGAACATCTCCTTGCGATAATGATCACCCAATTATCTCTATAGCCTCCGCCTTTAAAGTCATCTACAAGGCGAAGAGTAATTTACCCAAATCACTACGTACCCGACTCATCTGTTGTATTGCTGAAGCCATCTTTGTCTATCGAAACAGAAAAGCCAGATCTCTGTGTACAGAAAAAGTTCGTTCAACTCCTCCCCTCCAACTTTCATGGTCTTAATCCTCTATATGCTAAAGTATGGTAATCCCCAATCATATTTTGGCTCTACCAAATTTTTCATTTTTTTCATTTTGTCTATTCAATTTGTATTCTCTTCCTTTATTACAATGTCAATTGTTACTACTATTATTATTCTCACTTTGAACTGTACCCGGTATCATTTCACTTGTTCCACTTGTCATTCTAAATCAATTCTTCTTTTTTACAACATTGAATTCTATACTATTAAATTTCCCACAATATTACGTAACGTTTTCATTTTATTCGATTTGTCTACTAATCTTATAATTGCACACCCATTCCAAGTTCTATCCATCCTATGTGACATTAATTCGCTCTGCCACTTGACATTTACCTATGATTATAATCACAAACATTTTAGTTTTAATTGCATTTCATACTACTATTATTATTATTATTTTATGCATTCACACCTATGATTCAATTCCCTCACCGGATATAACTTCTTAAAAACCAAATATATACGATTGTACAACTTGATGATAAATTCGTTGTTGAAAAGAGTCTCTTCGTTGACAGAATCACCCCTTGTTTTGATTTTCTAAATGTTACAATGGAAATTTTCCATGATTTATTCAATTTAACATACAGTTGTACGGTATTCCTGACTAGATGACATTCCAAGCAGAATTCATTACTCATAAGCATACCAGTGAATTTATAATGCTGACTACATTATTGTTAAAGGTCTAGAAGCGGGGAAAGGTGCCTACTGACTGGAGGAAAAGTTACCTCGTGAAACTACCAAAGAAGGGCGACACAGGCCTCACTCTGCAAGAACTGGCGAGGAATCATGCTCCTGTCGATGCCAAGTAAAACTCTGAGTCGCATCATCCTGGAGAGAATAAAGGACGCACTGGATACAGAACTCCGCCCACCGGAACAAGCTGGATTCAGGAAAGGCCAATCATGTTCTGACCAAATTGCAACTCTGCGCATCATCATCACAGAAGGAAGCATGGAATGGTGCAATCAAACCTCTACCTCAACTTTATAGACTTTGAGAAGGCCTTCGAAGACAGCGTTGACCGCGAAGTAAATTGGAAACCACTCGAGTACGACGGCTCACCCCAAATATTCATCAATCTTATTCAAAAGCTGTACGACAACGGCACATGTCAAGTGATCCACAACGGAAAACTCAGTGAGGCGTTTGGAGTAAACACAGGAGTCAGACAAGGATGCTTATTATCACCAATGATATTCCTAATTGTGGTGGACTGGATTATGCTTCGTCAGACAGTGGGAAACGAGAAGACAGGCATATCCTGGACCGAAGTGAAGAACCTAGAAGACCTGGATTTCGCGCGTGGATGATTTATGTTTGATGTCACACAAAATCGTAGACTTACAAGCGAAAACCGACAAACTGGTCGAAGAAGCAGCCAGAGAAGACAGGACTCCAGGTGAACATAGACAAGACGGAGGTTATGAAAATAACCAACCAACAACAACAACAGCAGCAGCAACATTCAGCGCCAATCACCATCAACGGGAGGGATTTGAAAGAGGTTACTTCATTCACTTATCCAGCTAGGGAGCATTGTCTCAACTACAGGAGGAACGGACGAGGATGTCAAATCGAGAATCGGGAAGGCGAGAAACACATTCATCAACCTGAAACCAATCTGGAAATCTTCGTCACTCAGCAACACTCAACAACAAAATTCGGATTTTCAATACAAACGTCAAGTCAGTTTTGCTATACGGATGAGAAACTTGGCGGGTCACAAAGAATATTTTCATCAGGTTGCAGACCTTTATCAACAACTGTCTTCGCTCTATACTGAAGATCAAATGGCCAGAAAGAATCACCAACAATAGGCTATGGGAATAAACAAAACAAGAACCGATCGCTCAACAAATATGCAGGAGAAAGTGGAGATGGATTGGACACTCACTGAGGAAGCCTCTGGGTGACATGGAGGAGATTGTGTGAAGAGGAGTTGAAACAGTATGGACTAACATGGATGCAGGTGAAAAGTACAGCAGAAGACAGAAGCAAGTGGAGGCGTTGCAGTTGAACAATAGTAATAATAATATAATTTGCTTCAAAAATATTTTTCTGCCCTCATTCCTCCCTGCCCCGGTTAATTTTTCAATTCAAAAGCCAATAGGATTCCAATTATTAATACTAAGTTTTTATGTGTGTAGAACTTAGAGGTATGTTTATAGTGAACGTGTGTGTGTGTGTGATTGTGGCAAATATCTCCATCATAACCTAGAAGTAGGACTACACTTTCGAAGAGCTTTACCTTCCCAGCTATCCATAAATACTTCACATGTGACTATTGGGGATACTGATGATCCCAAGTCCACTCCATTTGTTTAATTGCATGGAGAATTGCATCATGAGCTGACATCAGTTAGAGAGAACCACTGGGAAACCCACCTGGGAGTACTGGACAGCCAGCCAGCTGTTTCATCAGCCTAGTTTAGGACTCTTCATGAGTACGCACCCACCCCACCGCTGCGGTTCGAACCCAGGACCACGTTCTGGTTACAAGGCCAGCGAGCGAGCGAGCTCTTAGACGATTGAGCCACTGAGATCCGATCCAATGGCCAGCCAGTGCCAATTCACGCACTATATAGCACGACCATTTGTTTACTTAAAATTTGAATACACCTGGGTTGGGGTGGGGGGATGTGTCAGATACATCCATACATACATAAAAATTTAACCACACAGCTAGAATTATTGACTCTGCTAAGTTGAATAAACTAGATAAAAGCTTGCCCATTGCATTGCATGCATGTAGGTGGGACAGGGTGCGAGAGTATTAAAAAGTAATATAGTTTTAGGCAGGGAGATAGAGACACAGAGAGAGGGGGGAGGTGGCACAGTGGTTAGGACTCTCGGCGACCATGCACATGGTCCGGGGTTCGATCCCCTGCCGGCGCACACCCGATATCTATGGTCGGCCTGCAAAATTTGGGCTACTGATATCCATGCTGAAAATGCCATACTTGTACTGAAAATACGGTGTGGCATCAAGCTGTAATCAAAAATAAATAAATAAAAATAAATAACCAAATAATCCTTGTCCGTGGAATCAACACCGAACACATGCGCAATGGATATGACCTAGCGCTTACACTGGAGATATGGAAAAACTGTAATCAATAATAAGGAGAGGGATAAAAATCTCGAATTTACACGAACACATTTATATGATTATTAGGTAAAAATTGTGCTGCAAAAAGTAATCATTAGTTATCACTAGTGAACCGCGTGTGTGCTGAATATACGCCATACAATTAGGCATGTATCTCTTAGAATTTTGCCAACATCATCCACCCTACACAGTGGTTGGTTGGTTGGTTAAGTAATGGACAAACAAAATCTATTCGCAGCGCCATACTCTATCTCACTCATCTTCTTGTGGATACACAACACAAGACTGATTGATGTTAACAAGGTGGCGGCTTTCAGTATCATTTACCTCATACCAACTAACAAATCTCAATTTCGCCTTAACAGTTCGACTACTAAATATTGCTGAGGCTGGCTGGCTGGCTGGCCGTGTTGGGATCCAGATTAACAAGCCTAATTTGTGCATCCAAAAGAAGAAGTTGGTTGGTTGGTTCAGACATTATCCTTACCCGCTTGACCATCTAGGTTTGAATGATCGATCCTGAATTTTTGTGGAATTTCCCTAATTTTAGTTGATATTCTATTCGTTATTATATCTTTATTATTATTATTATTATAATTTAAGCATCTTTAATGAACTGTGGTGATTCCATTGTGATCTTACTTTACAAATCGATATTACTATTTAAAACACAACACACTAATATTGTTATTGACTACTAATCTAGAATATTCTATGTATATAAACATGCATATATATAGATATAATTGTAGAGCGAGAAGAGGAGGAATTTATCGAAAAGGATATTCTTTGCTGGCTCAATCATTTTATGTTTAAATTAGAGCCCCTCTAATCCTACACAACTGCAGACACACTTTCTTCCTGTGTCATATCGCAGTGATACAAATGCATGCTTTAGTTTAGAATCCAAAAGAGATTATCCACAAGCAGTAAATTGTCCAACTGACGACAAAGCCTGTATAAAATGTGCTTCGTAGAAATCCGCTCAGGCCAGTTATACATTAGTAACCCCCCCGCCTAGTTAACATTTAGAAGTAAATTAAAAGTAAAATTAGGTTTCTTTCTTTAAAATAAAACGCTTTTACAAATGATTACCATATTACTGACAAAACAGTAGGGAGGGATATAAAACAAATGAGAAAAAAATAAATAAATATTATTAATAATAATACTTTTGTTAATACTAATTACACTTTCCTTAACTGATATCAAGGTTTCAATGTTACCTTCGTTGAAGTGTACACTATATATCCAATTTCACCCACAACGGTTATTACTCTATACATAGATCTGTGCATTCGTTTAAAAAGACAATTAATCACCGTCATTAATAATCAATAAGCGCGGAAACTAGATACTAGTCACTAGTGTTGTCATAGTAATCATTTTAATGAAATGTGATTGGTTAGTTAGCTTGTTTGTTTGTTTATTGTTCTTACTGTACATGACTCATAAATTGAATGTTTTCTAATGGATATTATTATATATATATAAAAACTGATCTGTTCATTGTCCCCCTGAAAGGATTGTCTCTTTATTCATATCAGTTATGCCACGTTGTTTTGGTTGTTGTTGTTGTGGTGATTGTTGTTGTTGTTGTAGATGATGTTTCATTTCCGTCACACAAAATGTACACACCGATCGATACTTTTTATTTTGTTCATATAATCGTTGATTCTCTTGATGGTAATTACCATCAATCATCATGTTATTATTGTCAGCACCAACATCAGAAGGATAAGTAAGTATCTGCCGTTGATGCCGTAAACATGGCTGATCAGCTGGATTTGAACCAGTCACTAGAATGGCATGTAAATGTGATATATACGATGAGGCTAATCGAAGTGTTTCAATTTTCGATAGTTTTCTATTGATTGGTTCTGTTGGAATTAAACTGCGCAACATTAGGAAAGCATCATTGACACTGGCCGTGCGTGTACGTTCACGTTCATTGGCAACACGTTTTATAGGCGGTGGTGGTGGTGGTGGTGAGGATCTCGATACTGATACTGATACTGTGGAATGTTCATTTTCATCCGGCGGAAGTGTTCGATGATGTGGATTTAAGGTATCACTGGTGGTACCGCTTGTTTGATGATTGAAACTTGCCAAATAATCCGGATCACTCCAATTACGTTTACGGTAATTATGATTAATACTGGACATCTCCATAATAGTAAATAATAATAATAAATAATAATGAAATGAGAATAAATATTTATCCTTTTCTGAGCTGTCTTTCAATGCCAAAATGCCAAAATTCCCTCAAATCCATCGAAAATGACACTAAACATGTTTAAATCCTTCAATGCCGCAGAAAAAGAAACACACACAGAAAAACAGCACGGAAACCAATCTACATACTGTGATGGATAGACGGACACAAAGGTAATAATGCTACAAGCTAACAAGCACACACACACACTAGCACATGTTGTATCTAGCACAAACACAGGCACACATAGAAACACAAAGCTCTCTTTCTAATTGGTTGAACTGTGTTTCTGTGCTGCTGGCGGCGCAGTTTTGGGACTTTTCCACATATATACTGACCAATCAACCAACCAACTAACTATCTCCGCCCCCTGTGTTATGTTTGACACAAAATGTGCATGTGCGTGTGCGTGTGCGAAAGGGGTGTAAATAATCTAAATTCCCTTGGTCATGCAATGTGCGAGATGAATTCTGAATGTTTTTCTTTAATAATAATATTGTAGGATTAACAATCTAATTAATTACCTGGTTCCTTTCACATTCTTAAATTTGCACCGATACTAATCGATAATAATAATAAAGTGTGTGTGCTAGTCTTTAGGCTGAATAAAAATAAAAAACAATAATGTTGGTGGGTTTTCTTTTCTACCAGTTTAACTGCACTCCTGTGTGGAGTGAGTGAGCCAGTTAGTTACTTGCATAGGCCGTACACAATTAGGCGTGTTTCTCGTCGAATTTTGCGAACATCATCCAGCCTGCACAGTGGTTGATTGGTTGGTTAAGTAAAGGACAAAAACAAAATCTATTCACAGCGCTATTCTATTCTATCTCACTCATCATCTTGTGGATACACAACACAAGATTGACGTTAACCATGATTTTAGGGTCATTTGCCGAGTACCAACCAACAAATCTCAATTTCGCCTTAACAGTTCGACTACTAAATATTGCTGACTGGCTGGCTGGCTGGCTGGCCGTGTTGGGATCCAGATTAACAAGCCTAATTTGTGCATCCAAAAGAAGAAGTTGGTTGGTTCAGACATTATCCTTACCCGCTTGACCATCTAGGTTTGAATGATCGATCCTGAATATTTGTGGAATTTTCCTAATTTTAGTTGATATTCTATTTGCTACTATATCTTTTATTATTATTATTATTGTAATTTAAGCATCTTTAATGAACTGTGGTGATTCCATTGTGATCTTACTTTACAAATCGATATTATTTAAAACACTAATACACTAATATTGTTATTGACTACTAATCTAGAATATTCTATGTATATAAACATGCATATATAGATATAATTGTAGAGCGAGAAGAGGAGGAGGAATTTATCGGCAAGAATAATATTCTGTTCTTGTGAAAAAATTTTTATTTCTTCATTCTGATTTTCTATAGTTTGGTTTGTAAGGGTTAGTTATGTTTTGTTATCAATCAGTTAGAGAACCATTGAAAACCAGCGACAGGGAGTACTGGACAGCCAGCCAGCTGTTTCATCAGCCTACTTTGGGAATCATCATCGGCAGTACGCACCCACTACAAAGGATTCGAACGCAGGACCTTCCGGTTACAAGGCCAGCAAGTTAGCTGGCTCGTATACCATTCAGCCAGTCACTGGGACCCGATTCCTCAATGGCCAGCCAGTGCATGAATTGTAACTTCTACCAAAAAAAAAAAAATCTGAGGCAGCAAATATCTGTTCTGTAGAAAATTTCTCCATCTGCAGTTGTACAGCAGGCACATTGAATTCAAGTTCCGGGTCATCTAGTTATTTCTGTTACCATGATGGTGATGATCAATATTTTCCAGCTTCACATAATTCAAGGCGCATTTGTCCTTGTTCTTGACTTAACTGACTCCTTAATGCAAGTGTAGCAATTCAGTTAGCTCTATGGTAGAATATAATTCCTTTATTCGACAAGTTTCTTTAACATAACACAGTGACGATGCAGTATTAGTATTTACTGGATGACAAAGTTGTTTCGAACACAATTCATCATTATTGCTGTTCATAATCATTCACATCACCAATTGTAATCACACGATTTCGAAACTTGCGTCTGATAGTCTTCTATGTTCTCTCCTATTTGTCGTCTTTGGGGTAGTAGAATTCTCCAGATATCCAGCTGGACAGGTGTTGAATCATTCCTATTGCAGTCACGTATTTGCAGTTGATTCGATAAACAAAGCTTCCGTTGTTATCAATCTTCCCCACTCGTCACCCTGTTAGTTGTATTAGATTTTCAAACTGTCATCTTATCCCATCCAGCCTATTGTATGTTTGGGTGTGTGTGTAATTGCATGTAGTGCTATAGCTGCTGAACTGTTCTTTAGATTTCTTATCATATTCAGGTCAACTAATCTAGATTTCGCTAGTAGGTGTTAATACTGCTCGGCTAGTCTGACTCACTGACTGCCGCTGTTCTACTACTTTGACCTATGTATTTGACCTGACAATCATCGCAGTCAGGGTGTTAGATAAACTAAATTGTTTTGTTTTAAATGCTCCACTGGCAGGATTGATCGTTTAACTGACAAAGCATGTTTCTAATTGAGTTTGTGGGGAGGGGTTGAATTCCAGGTACTTTTATTCCTGCCCGACTTGTTAAGAATTCTCCACTGTAATGTTCCCGAGTTTCCTTCCTATGTATAGAGGTACTACTGATGATTTAGATTCCTTATTGTTGGTGTTGTCATCATCTAATGTAACAGGAAGCTGTATTTATGGAATCAACTGCAAATAGGTGCCTGTAATGGGAATGATTCAACGCCTGTCAACCCCAATATCTGGAAAATTCTATTACCCCAATGACGACGACAAATAGGAGAGAACAAAGAAAACTATCAGACTCAAGTTTCGAAGTCAAGTGTGATTATAATAATTGGTGATGTGTATGATTATGAACAGCAATAATGATGATGAATTGTGTTCGAAACAACTTTGTCATCCAGTAAATACTAATACTGTTTCACTCACTCACTGACTGTGTGTGATATATCCATCTAATAAACAAACTTATATGGAATTTGTAAAAAATTATATTTGTAAAATCTCAGCGATATTGAAATGAGTAATTCCAACGTTTCGTTCGGCAATATCGCTCAGATTTTACAAATATAATTTTTTACAAATGTCTACTTCTCACTCGGCGCCCAAATATTTTAGAACTATTGTGTCAAATTTTGAAGACAGTTCATTTGAATTATATGGAACTGTTCTTGAAACGTCATTGCTAAAATAACAAAGACATCACATTTAAGAGAAATATTTGGTTCATTAAGAGTATCTAACGTAGATGAAACGAAAACTTCAAATGTAGCCTGACTGCAATCAGTATTCTTTGAATAGCATTTTTCATAATTTTACACTGGCGGTTATTGCGTACAAGTGAAAAAGCCAGACAGTAAAGTAATAGATGCATTCAGAGAAACACGGTTGTAGGTATTTACTAATTCTGGTAAGGTGTACCTTGGATTTGTGGATAGCTGTATCGTCCTAGTTTGGGACTCTTCAGCAGTACACACCCACCGCCTATGTTCGAACCCAGGACCTTCTGGTTACAAGGTGAGCTAGCTCGTAGACCATTGAGCAACCACTGAGACTTGATCCGATTGCTCATGAATTCACACTTCTGCCTTTTTTACGATATAGGGCAACCGCTGGTCAATATCTTCGGCGAGTATTTGTCCTCACACCCGACCTGCTGGCTAGTGGTTGTGCTATGTTGTGAATTGGCAGAAGTAAGAATTCATGCACCGGCCATTGGATCGGATCTCAGTGGCTGATGGATGGTCTACGAGCTAGCTCGCTGGTCTTGTAACCAGAAGGTGCTGGTTTCGAACCCTGGCGATGGGTGCGTACTGCTGAAGAGTCCCAAACTGGGACGCTGGTAAAGAGGAAAGGTTGTGCATGAGGCTAGCAACGCCATCCTGTAAAAATAAACACTGCTAAAGAAACTTCAAGCCACTAGCTTGAAGCCCTATTTTCCACTGAGGAATGTGAAGGAAAAAAAATGACGTAACTACAGTTCGCAGTCAGCATTAAGGAATTTAATGCTTTTTCGAACACTATTCAGTGTTGTATCCACGCTGTAAATCCCACCTGCTGTGTCTCGGATGCACAGTCTATCACCTCCCCCCCACCCAAAGTTATATAAGTTATATAATGTTCAGGCAAGTATGAGTTTCTTCGAGGATTAGGAAATGTTTTGTCGACTTGCACTAAAAAGCACAAATCCCAGATTGTAAATCGAAACAGCTAGCACTTTTGAAAAAGCATAACTTAATGTCAGTTGCAGCGAGGAAGAAAATTTTCTTTTCGACGAAATCACCGTCATCTAGACAGAGCTGTACATACGTGTATTTATAATAATAAGTGGTTAGGGAGGTTCCAAAATAATTTCTGGTTAAGGGTCAGATTAATACAATTACAGTTATTACAGGAATTTCAATGCTGTAATAAACAGGGCGGTGGGACGAATAATGCTCAGACAAAGTAGCATCATAATTACTGAGAAGATTGACACTGATTGTGCAATTACGGGTTAGAAATGTAGAAATAGCAAAAAAGATAGATAGACAGGATGTTTGGATAACGAAATCTAGTGGGATCATAACTAATGTGACGAATAATTGTTTATGCGGTTGGGGATTAAATATGTAAAAATAATAAAATGACAAAATAGCCAGGTAGTTCGGATATGAAAATATGGTAGTGTAAATAGTGTAGGGATTAAGAAAAAGACTTAAAATAACATGAATAAACAGGAAGTTTAGATAAGAAAGTCAGTGGGATAGTCACCATTAGAAGATGATGGCCATGGCAGGGAGGGACGGGGCTTGAACGTATTTCTTTAGGATACATTACGTGTGTTTGAGCTTTTGGGATAGCTAGTGCCTCGGTTATGCCCAGATGTCTTAATTTCACTCCCTTTGATAGGTTTGATCGAATCTTGTATATTATTATTTTGAAGGATTTTTCGAATGGCGCTGAATGTCCTGAATTGACCAGATGTTCTTTCACTGAACTATATACACGTTTTCGTTCTCCTTTTACTAGCCAGGCTGGATAGTGTTCACGAGTGCATTTTTCGAGTAAGTTGGTGCATGGTACGGCCGATGTACTCAGCAGCTCCGCAGTAGCAAGAGCAAATAAAGTGGTATATGCATGTTGAATTGGCCTAATGGGACAGCTTGTCTTTCGCGTTCTGGCTGAACAGTTAGTTTCTTGCAGGCGAACGTTAGTCATCGGGCCTTCGGCGAAGTATATCTTCCTGAGAGATTTGCAGAGGCGTTTATGAAGGATTTCTGCTTCAATGTCACATTTGAATTCCAGATTTCAATGTCATTTCTCACTTAGAACATGGGGTTGAATTGTCTTTGTTATTTGATAGTGTGTTAACCAGGTAGGGATTTGATTGTTTACAGGATTTCATCATAAGCTGACATTGGTTAGAGAACCATTGGAAAACCAACCAGGGAGTACTGGACAACTGTTAAGTCCTAGTCCGGGACTCTTCAGCAGTACGCATCCACCACCAATGTTCGAACCCACGACCTACTGGTTACAAGGCTAGCGTGCTAGCTCGTAGACCACTAAGCCACTGAGACCTGATCCAATAGCCAGCCAGTGCATGAATTCTAACTTCTGCCAAATTCACGCACGACATAGCGCGACTGCACTAGCGCCAATGTCTCGGCGAGTGTTTGTCCTCACACCCGACCTGCTGCACCCTACACTACTGGTCACGACTTCTCACTAGAACCCACCCAGGTAACTACCTACCTGAATAGGGCCAGTCGCTAGTGAGCATCTCATCGATATTCAAGTGTTGGTTTTTTTAGGGATTTGGTTGATTGGTTACAGGATTTCATCATGAGCGCTATGTCGTGCATGAATTGGCTGGCAGAAGTTAGAATTCATGCACTGGCTGACTGGTCATTGGATCGGGTCCCAGTGGCTCAGTGGTCTACGAGCTAGCTCGCTGGCCTTGTAACTAGAACGTGGTCCTGGGTTCGAACCCTGTCAGTCAGTCCCAAGCACTGGGATGAAACAGCTGTCCAATACTCCCATATTTGCCATTTATTGACTAGCTAGCTAGTATATGTAGGCATGTATAGCAATGCATACAGTTTGTTCAAATATAAAAAATTTTCAATCTTTCCTTCATAAGAGACACAGTCATTAAACATTAGAGAAAAATTCTTTAACCTCTCTCTCTCTCTCATTCCCTTAAAGTAGGTAGGTTCGTAGACATTTTTCATTTTTTTCCATTAATCTAAAAAACACTCAAGTTTCACATTTAACCACCTCGTGATTGCCTTAGTAACTAGAGATGTTTTAGTGTCAGATCAATTTTGTTAACGCACAGGGGAGAGAGAGATGGAGAGTCAGCCGGGGGGGGGAAGAAAGAAAGGAACAGAAAAGGCTGGGGTGGGTGGGTGGTTGAATTCAACCATTAACAACAACAACACCACAGGGAAACAATAAAATAAATAAATAAATAATGCATCGTGATTTCATCTCCGATTCACTGACATTCACTACAGTGAGAAAGACACAGCGCGCGCGAGAGTGGGAGGGGGGAGGGAGGAGGAGAAGAAAGGAGGTAGATAAAAGAAAAAACAGATAATAATCACCCCCCGCTAGGGATGGAAGGCGTATGTGCATGCTCTGGGGGGGGCGGGGACAGAGGGTTATACTTGATGGTTTAAATAGATAGATAGATAGATAGATAGATAAACGGGATTGTGAATAGGCAAGGGTAAGGGAAAAAATCCATCCATCCATCCACTTTGTTTGAAAAATATGATGGATACAGGAACATGGTGGATAGAAATTGATTAATCACTGAAGCAGCTAAATGTCAGTGTGTGTGTGCATGTGTGTGCATGCATTTGCTATTACTAGTTGCTAGGGTTCATCAACTTTTCTAATACCCACTATGATGATGATGATTTGATGGTCTGGAAACAATTTCTCCCCCTCAGATTTGTTTGTCTACTCCACCAGTGTGTTTTTGCATGACATGTACACACAACACATATCATGAAAGTGTGTGTGTGTATGTGTTTTGTGTCCCAGTTTTTTTATTTTTATGTCTCTTAGTTTCTACGTGCGTTGCTGCTGCTGTGCATTTATGGCATATTGATGGCATAAAAGACACCAGGAGAAAAGCCTTATTCTGTTGTTGTTGTTGTTGTTGTTGTATGTATCGAAATTGTAGATTTATGGAGGATGAATTCAGCACTTAGCAACTAAATCTCTGATGGTTAGTCAGAATCATCAATTGTCAAAATAAGAAAAAGAATTATTACTATTTTTTTTTGGTTGGTTTGTTGGAAAAAATAACGATAACTGCAAGAGTATTCACTTGACAGATAAACACACATTAAACACCGAGATAAGATTTTTAACAAAAATGTGAGAGACAGTTGGGCTTTCAAAAAAACAAACAAAAAACTATCTACATTTATCGATAAAGTTTAACCTTGAACAGTCAGCATTCAGTTGTTATATATGTGTGTGTAAAACTTGGGCACTGCGATAGTGGTGGTGGTGGTAGTAAGTAATTCCCTTATTAGTTTGTTTATTAGATGGATGTATCACACACACAGTCAGTCAGTCAGTGAAACAGTATTAGTATTTACTGGATGACAAAGTTGTTTCGAACACAATTCATCATTATTATTGCTGTTCATAATCATACACATCACCAATTATAATAATCACACTTGACTTCGAAACTTGAGTTTTATAGTTTTCTTTGTTCTCTCCTATTTGTCGTCGTCATTGGGGTAGTAGAATTTTCCAGATATTGGGGTGGATAGGTGTTGAATCATTCCTATTGCAGGCACATATTTGCTTCCACTATCAATCTTTCCACTCACCACCCTGTTAACTGTATTAGATTTCAAAACTGTCATCTTATCCCATCCAGCCTATTATATGGTTGTGTGCGATTGCATGTGGTGAGTGCCATAGCTGAACTATTCTCTAGATTTCTTATCTTATTCGGGTCAACTAATCAAGATTTTGCTGCTTGGTTTTTATGCTGCTCGGTTTGTTTGACTCACTGACTAACCCTGTTCTACTACTTTGACCTGTGTATTTGACCTGACAATCATTGCAGCAGGCAGGTGATGAGATAAACTAAATTGTTTTGTTTAGTTGGCTCCACTGGCGGGATCCTTTAACCGTCAACGATTGTTTCTGATTGAGTTTGTGGGTTTCTAATGCCACTTTCATTCCTGTCTGCCGTGTCAATAATTCTCCGCTGTAAGGTAGATTCCGAGGTTCATTCTTTGTATGCAAGTACTACTCATGATTTAGATTTCTTACTGCTGATGTTGTCTTGAGCATATTTGACATGCATGTCGTCATTAATATTATCATTATTATTATTATCACCGCTATCACTACTATCAACGACTGTGAAGTAATTGAAACATACTTTAATTGAACAACTAGCGATTCTTTCGACAATTTCATTGCCTTTATTATACTGATTTCTTTTCGATAGTACCATTCTCTCTACCTTCCATGTATCACGTTTACAGTACACTCCTATACGAATAGTTTTGGATATTCATCGTTCTTTAAACACTCATTCATGAAACTTATTATTTTTTTAAAGCAATGCTTTTGCGCTATCTCATATGGTGTCTATACCAAACCTCTCCTCTCTTGTAGTCAATAGGACAGAATTTGACGAAGTTTAAGTATTGATGACTCCACGTTGTATTACGTGTAAAACATGGGCACTGTGGTAGTAAGTAATTCCCTGCTAGTTTGTTTATTAGATGGATATATCACACACAGTCAGTGAATGTAACAGTATTCGAATTTACAGGATGACGAAGTTTCGAAAAAAATTTATTGTTCATAATAATAATATCAATTATAATTCCAGGGGAAAATATACAAACAAACTGAGGTAGTTGTCATGGGGTCAACAATATCCCCGGTTGTGCCAGATATATATTCATGGATAGGTGGGAAAACACATAGCGATTGAAACTTTCAGCCCCACCTGCACCCCAAAAAATATGGTGAAGGTATATGTAGATGACACACATTAACTGTACTTTGAACACAGGATATAGATAGAACACATTTGAACACATTAACTCAAAGGTGGAGGCAATTCAATTCAATTCACTTATGAATTGGAAGGTCAGGAATGGGAACTTTCAATGTTAGATTGTAGCATAAAACGGAAAGAAGATGGGAAGTTAAACACGCTAGTGTGTGTGTGTGTTTACAGGAAACCCAAACATTCAAACCGATATTTGGACTTCCGATCATCCCATTCTATGTCAGTGAAAATAGGATTGGTGAAATCTTAAAGTGACAATAGAGCACAAAATCTAATTAGTACCAAGTAAAATGTAAGACAGGAAGTGACACATCTTAGAGAAGCCTTGAAACCTAAAATTACCCTGATAAATCGATCAGGAAATATGTAGGGTAATGTAAAAATAAAATAAATAATGATAGTAGTGATAGTGATAATAATAGTAATAATAATATTAATGACGACATGCATGTCAAAAAAATGTGAGAGACAGTTGGGCTTTCAAAAAAATAATAAAAACTATCTACATTTTTCGATAAAGTTTAACCTTGAACAGTCAGCATTCAGTTGTGATATATGTGTGTAAAACTTGGGCACTGTGGTGGTAGTAAGTAATTCCCTTATTCAAGTGCTGGTTTGTAGGGATTTCGTTGATAGCTTACAGGATTTTCATCATGAGCTGACATTAGTTAGAGAACCATTGGGAAACCTGAGAGCAGGTCGGGTGTTAGGACAAATACTCACCGAAGACATTGGCTAGGGGTCGCGCTATGTCGTGAATTGGCAGAAGTTAGAATTTATGCACTGGCTGGTCATTGGATCGGGTCCCGGTGGCTTAATGGTATACGAGCTCGCAAACTAGGACGAAACAGCTGTCTAGTACTCCCTGACTGGTTTTCCAATGGTTCTCTAACTAATGTCGGCACATGATGAAAATCCAATTCCCTTATTAGTTTGTTTATTAGATGGATATATCACACACAGTCAGTCAGTGAGTGAAACAGTATTAGTATTTACTGGATGACAAAGTTGTTTCGAACACAATTCATCATCATTATTGCTGTTCATAATCATACACATCACCAATTATAATCAATCACAATTGACTTCGAAACTTGAGTCTGATAGTCTTCTTTGTTCTCTCCTATTTGTCGTCGTCATTGGGGTAGTAGAATTTTCCATATATCCAGCTGGACAGGTGTTGAATCATACCCATTACACGTATTTGCAGTTGGTTCGATAAACAAATCTTCCACTGTCAATCTTCCCCACTCGCCACCCTGTGACATTAGATTTCAAAACTGTCATCTTATCCCATCCAGTCTATCGTATGGTTGCGTGTAACAGCATGTAGTGTTTGCGATAGCTGGTGAGCTATTCTCTAGATTTCTGATCTTATTCAGGTCAACTAATCAAGATTTTGCTGCTGGGTTTTTATGCTGCTCGGTTATTCTGACTCACTGCTCCTGTTCTACTACTTTGACCTATGTATTTGACCTGACAATCATCGCAGACAGGGTATTAGATAAACTAAATTGTTTTGTTTTAAAGGCTCCACTGGCAGGATTGATCGTTTAACTGACAAAGCTTATTTCTAATTGAGTTTGTGGGGAGGGGTTGAATGCCAGCAGCCACTTTTATTCCTGCCTGCTTTGTTAAGAATTCTCCGCTGTAAGGTATTTTCGGAGGTTCCT
This sequence comes from Trichobilharzia szidati, assembly GCA_944472155.2. Taxonomy (NCBI): domain Eukaryota; kingdom Metazoa; phylum Platyhelminthes; class Trematoda; order Strigeidida; family Schistosomatidae; genus Trichobilharzia; species Trichobilharzia szidati. The sequence continues at coordinate 18,270,957 of OX235279.1, read as the reverse complement.
TCCTTGTATAGCTTATTGTTGGTGTTGTCTTGCGTACATTTGACATGCATGTTGTCATTAATATTATTATTACTATTATTATCACTATCACTTCTATCATTATTTATTTTATTTTTCTATTTGCCTACATACTTTCTGACTAATTTATCAGGGTAATTTTTAAATTTCAAGGCTTCTGTTATATGTCTCACTTCCTGTCTTAGATTTTCCTTGGTACTATTTAGTTTTTGTGCTCTGCTGTCACTTAAACACTTCACCAATTCTACTTTTACTGACATAGTATGGGATGATAGGAATTTCAGTTATCCAAGGTCACCAGGAGAGATGAATAATAAACTCAGTCGTGGAGAAATCTAAAATCTCACTTCAACAATTGAAGTATGCGCTGAATATTTCGCCTGCCTAGTAGGGCGATGAAAGCTTCACAAATTAACTACTATCCAGCTGCTTAGAGAACACAACCACAACAAAAAAAAACAATCCACCTGAGCTACAAATCTTCTCCATCATATCTTTAGTGGATTGTAGTAGTTAGTTATTCCTACCGCTTTGATCTTGATCACTTCCACTGTGTTGCTGTATTAACATTCTTCCCTGAACGAATTGTTTGTCCAACATTCACTCATCTGACACGAAGTAAGCCAGCTATTAATATTATCATCGCCTTATTTATGATAATGTGCTTACCAGTCAAGCAGGTGATCTACTGGGCCGTTCCCCATCTAACACACTCTTAAACCACCTAGTTCACTAGGAAAGAGAGAAGATTGTGAGTAAAACTAACTGGCCCTAACATCCAGTAAAAATAACCCCACCTCAAATGAAACTTTTAGAAGCAATAAAAAGCTGTGTGTGTCAACACGTGTAATAAACCCTTCAGAGTTATCTAAAGATTCCTTGTGGCAATGGGGTCACCACTAGGACCACCATTCTAGCCGACATTTTCCTTACGAAACTAGAAAATAATCGGCCTTTGAAGGATGTTATTAATGAACGTGAATTCTATTGTCGGCACATACACATGGATGACACAATTTTGATTATGAAAAATGAGAAGGAGAAAGCAAAGAACATCCTGGATAAATTTAACGAGGTTCATCCTTCAATAAAGTTTACCAGAGAGAAAGAAAAAGACTCCTCTAGTATTTCATTTCTAGACATCCTTATGACCAGAAAAGAGGATGGCGCAATAAGAAGAGAAAGTGTATATAGAAAACCTACATCAACTGACTGTCAGTATACTCATTTTTTCAGCTTCGTGTCCTTCTTGAAATACAAACGCAATCTGATAAAGTGCTTAGTCCGCCACAGAACAAGATCAATCTGTTCGGATGAATGTCTTGATGAGGAATTTAATAATAATATTAAACAGTTGATGAGTGAAAATGGTTATCCAGAAACGTTTATTGATAAGAACATGAATCTAAATTTAAAGCAGCCCAAGGTATCAACAGTTCCGATGCAAAGGATGGCCTTATTCTTACAAATGCAATCAGTTCCTTGGGGACAACATCAGCGAGATACTAACACAGCTGTGTCTTAGAAATGAGGCGGTGAAAAGAGCATTCCATGCTGCAGAATTACACTCCTCTTTTGCGTTCGGGAGTAAAAGACAAACTGCCTAATTTCGCCTCTTCCATGTGTGTGTATCTAGCAATTTAACTGCTCCCGTGTGGAGTGAGCCAGTTAGTTACTTGTATAGGCCGTACACAATTAGGCGTGTTTCTCGTCGAATTTTGCGAACATCATCCACCCTGCACAGTGATTGGTTGGTTAAGTATAGGACAAAAAAATCTATTCACAGCACCATACTCTATCTCACTCGTCTTGTGGATACACAACACAAGATTGACGTTAACCATGATTTTAGGGTCATTTGCCGAGTACCAACTAACAAATCTCAATTTCGCCTTAACAGTTCGACTACTAAATATTGCTGAGGCTGGCTGGCTGGCTGGCCGTGTTGGGATCCAGATTAACAAGCCTAATTTGTGCATCCAAAAGAAGTTGGTTGGTTGGTTCAGACATTATCCTTACCCGCTTGGCCATCTAGGTTTGAATGATCGATCCTGAATTTTTGTGGAATTTCCCTCATTTTAGTTGATATTCTATTTGCTACTATATCTTTATTATTATTATTATTGTAATTTAAGCATCCTTAATGAACTGTGGTGATTCCATTGTGATCATACTTAACAAATCGATATTACTATTTAAAAAGCACACAGTAATATTGTTATTGACTACTAATCTAGAATATTCTATGTATATAAATAAACATGCATATATAGATATAATTGTAGAGCGAGAAGAGGAGGAGGAATTTGTCGGCAAGAATAATATTCTGTTCTTTGTAAAAAATTTTCTTATTATTTCTTCATTCTGATTTCACTTACATTTTCCTACAAAAGTGTAGTTACACACACACAGTAAGCACCACTTCAGGGTGTTTCATCTGTTCACCTGTTTGTTTTGTTTTTGTTTTTCCTTTTTGTTTATTCTCTCAGAGTGTTTTAATAGGCGATGATCAGGGTACAGTGCATGTCTACAATCTAGCCGATTTCCCAGATTCCCCAGTAACAGAATCAGAACAGGTGAGTTGTATTCATCAATCAGAGATGGAAAAATTTTTTTTCTTTTTTTAATGAATTAGTTGACAGGTCTGTGTTGGCTTCTTGTGCAGATGCTTCTTCAACGACGATGTGGATAGTGACTAGCAGTAGTGCAATCCAGCCAGGATAACGCGCATTTCGTCCTATTTGGGACTCGTCAGCTAACTGAATGTACCTGCACAAGAACTGGCCCACGTGGCCCAAGTGGTGTGGTGGATAACGCTTTGGCTGCTGGTGTTTGAAACTATGGGCACTGGGTTCGAGCCTCCTCCTTGGGTGGGAACATCATCACTGACTCACTGACTCACTGGGGAAAGCAGGTACTCATCCAGCTGGTGGATGGGTCTCAAATAGGACCGGTGAAATGCGCATTATCCTGAACTGGATTCCACTACTGCTAGTCACCATCCAGCAATTAAATTCTATTATTACCGACAATTATACATCTCATCCAACAGTTAGCTGTACGACAATGCTGCATGCCAAGTAATCCACAACGAGAAACTTACGGAACACTTCTAAGAAGTGAGGACAGGAGTAAGACAAGGCTGACTGCCTACTATCGCCAGTGATTTTCCTGATTGCAGTAGACTGGATAATGCGACAAACAGTGGGCCAGGCAGCGAGGAAACAGGCATAAAATGGACTCACACAAAACAACTCGGAGGATCTGAACTTCGCCGATGTGATATATGTCTGATTTCCCACAAACTGGAAGATATGCAAGCGAAAGCAGCAACAAGTTGGCAGAAGGAGCATTCAGAGAAGATAGGACTTCCTTCAGGTGAACATAGAGAAACCAGAGTTGATGAAGATTCCTGGATGAGAACAACAACAACAGACGACGATCAGCATAAATGGGAGGAACCTGAAAGAAACAACCTCTTCTAACTATCCACCTACCTGGGAAGCATCGTTTCAACTACAGGCGGACGGAACTGACGAGGATATCAAAGCAAGAATCGGAAAAGCAAGACAAGCTTTCATCACTCTCAAGTCTGTGTGGAGGTCAACAGCACTACTCAGCATCAAAAATAAGATCCGGATTTTCAACTCCAATGTAAAGTCAGTCAGTGCCACTTGATAGACGGATCAGATACTTGGCCAGCGCGTCATAAAGAGCATCTCAAACAAACTACACACCTTCATCAAAAGTTGTCTTCACTCAGTGCCACTCAATATCAGATGGCCAGAAAAGATCAGCAACAGAGATCTCTGGGAGCGAACCAAAACAACAGGAACCGATTGTGAAACAAATAGGCAGGAGGAAATGGAGATGGATTGGCCATACTCTGAGGAAACAAACCATCAAGTGACATCACTAGACAAGCCATTGCTCGAGTGGAACCCGACTGAATGGGAAGCGGCGAGTTGGTCGTCAGTGCAGAGGGTGACTTGGAGGAGGTCATGTGAAGAGGAGATGAAAACGTGTGGGCAGACTTGGAGCCAGGTGGAGGGAGACTCTAGCAGAGAACCGAACGCAATGGAGACGCATGGCTGAAGCCCTATTTTCCTCTAGGAATTAAAGGATACAATAATAATAATTACCTTGTTTACACTATCTCAATTTTCTATGAATTTCCTCCTTTTGATTATTTCACTATTCCACTTTAACTGGTGAGAGGAGTTTATGTTACCATTTTTTGTGAACTATGGTTTCCAGCAATAACTAGTAGCTTTTGATACTATTTGATTCTAAAAACAGTTGTAACAACACATACTAGTTAGATAAGACGAGTCGTCGGCATCCTGCTGAAGTTGCTGCCTTTGTAGTTTTCCATTTTGACAGAAATTTAATCAGATCTCAGCTTAATTTCGGTTAAAATTTTTCCGAATCATATATATCTGGTATTCAAACCCAGGACCTTCTGGTTACAAGGCCAGCAAGCAAGCTGGCTGGCTGGCTGGCTCGTATACCATTCAGCCACCAGTCACTGGGACCCGATTCCCTCAATGGCCAGCCAGCCAGTGCATGAATTCTAACTTCTACCAATTCGTCAGGCATTTATCGCGACTGGTACCAACCAATGTCATCGGTGGGACATCCACCCATCCTCACACGTGACATCTAGAGGAACATCAGTAGTCACAACTTCTCACTAGAACTGACTGACTCCAGGAAACTCCAACCTGTAGCAGCAAGTCACCTGTACCGTGAGCATTAGATTAATTTTCTCTATAGTTTGGTTTGTAAGGGTGTTAGTTATGTTTTGCTCTTTTACGAGTTGATTAGAGATTGATGATTCGCAAAACTGGGCTGATGAAACAGCCAGTTGTCCAGTCCTACCTGTGGGTGCTTTTCAATATCAATCCATGATCAACTCGTAGAAAGCAAAACATAACTAACCGTTACAAACCAAACTGTAGAAAATCATATATGATTATTATTATTATTGTTTCCTTTAATTCCTAGAGGAAAATAGGGCTTCAGCCATGCGTCTCCATTGCGTTCGGTTCTCTGCTAGAGTCTCCCTCCACCTGGCTCCAAGTCTGCCCACATGCTTTCATCATCTCCTCTTCACATGACCTCCTCACCCGTGTCACCCTCACTCTTGCACTGACGACCAACTCGCCACTTCCCAGTCAGTCGGGTTCCACTCGAGCAATGGCTTGTCTAGTGATGTCACTCACTTGATGGTTTGTTTTCTCAGAGCATGGCCAGCCAATCCAATCCACCTCCATTTCTTCCTGCTTATTTCTTGCACAATCGGTTCCTGTTGTTTTGGTTCGCTCCCAGAGATCTCTGTTGCTGATCTTTTCTGGCCATCTGATATTGAGTGGCACTGAGTGAAGACAACTTTTGATGAAGGTGTGTAGTTTGTTTGAGATGCTCTTTATGACGCGCTGGCCAAGTATCTGATCCGTCTATCAAGTGGCACTGACTGACTTTACATTGGAGTTGAAAATCCCGATCTTATTTTTGATGCTGAGTAGTGCTGTTGACCTCCACACTGTGAATTTCTCCCGAAAGAAATCCGAAACGATAATCCAAACTATAGATTTAACCACACGTAGAGTGACGCGTAAAGTCCGAAATACAGGATACGGTACTTTATTACATAAAAATAGACATATAATATACAAACCTGAAAATGTGAGGTGTCTGTGGCTAAATGCCGTCAAATGCACAACCACTGTGCAGTCAATAAGTAAAAACAGCAATGGTGTGTTAAGGTCGATCCACGTGTCGGTTCAAACGGCCCGCGAATGCCAAGCAAAGAATAAACAAATATGAACAAACAACTTTCACTGGTAAAGCATACACTATAGGGTAAGGTCAGCAAATAACGTTTAAGGAGGAGAAAAATAAGAACTATACATTAATAGAATGATAATAGAACAAGTAATTTAACTGCAGTTGTAAGCAAATGTCATCGTTATAAATCAACATATAAAAGTCATACTACTTACTAATGGCAAGTAGTATAATGTTGAACAAAGGAAAGATTGAGAATGAACAGGTAGGAAAGGAATTAACACACACAGACTTGAGAGTAATGAAAGCTTGTCTTGCTTTTCCGATTCTTGCTTCGACATCCTTGTCAGTTCCGTCCGCCTGTAGTTGAAACGATGCTTCCCAGTTAGGTGGGTAGGTAAAGGAGGTTGTTTCTTTCAGGTTCCTCCCATTTATCTGGCTGATCGTCGTCTGTTGTTGTTGTTCTCATCCAGGAATCTTCATCAACTCTGATTTCTCTATGTTCACCTGAAGGAAGTCCCATCTTCTCTGGATGCTCCTTCTGCCAACTTGTTGCTGCTTTTCACTTTCATATCTTCCAGTTTGTGGGAAATCAGACATATATGACATCGGCGAAGTTCAGATCCTCCGAGTTGTTTTGTGTGAGTCCATTTTATGCCTGTTTCCTCGCTGCCTGGCCCACTGTTTGTCGCATTATCCAGTCTACTGCAATCAGGAAAATCATTGGCGATAGTAGGCAGTCAGCCTTGTCTTACTCCTGTCCTCATTTCTTAGAAGGATTCCGTATATCTGGCATTAGTAATCCTTTCTTTTCATTTCACTCACTTTATCGGTTTCAAGTATTTGAGTTGAACTGAATTCTCAGACAGGCAACTATAATAATAATAAAGATATTTCGAATTGGAATGTTAGAAGAAATCAAAGAGAATCTTTGTATTCTCACTTATTTCAATTTTAAAGAACGCTTCTTAGACTTAAGTGTTGGAAAATCCCCCAGACACCACTATCATCACATACAGTTTCAAGAGAGAGACTGAGAAAATGACTAAGTAATTTAAATCACTTCTTTAAACCATGGAAAATTCCCATTGTAACATGTAGAAGAATATCAAAACAAGGGGTGATTCAGTCAGCGAAGAGACTCTTTTCAACAACGAATTTATCATCAAGCTGTACAATCGTATATATATATGGCCTTTTTAAGAAGTTATATCCGGTGAGGGAATTGAATCATAGGTGTCAACGCATAAAATAATAATAATAGTAGTAGCATGAAATGCAATTAAAACTAAAATGTTTGTGATTATAATCATAGGTAAATGTCAAGTGGCAGAGCGAATTAATGTCACATAGGATGGATAGAACTTGAAAAGGGTGTGCAATTATAAGATTAGTAGACAAATCGAATAAAATGAAAACGTTACGTAATATTGTGGGAAATTTAATAGTATAGAATTCAATGTTGTAAAAAAGAAGAATTGATTTAGAATGACAAGTGGAACAAGTGAAATGATACCGGGTACAGTTCAAAGTGAGAATAATAATAGTAGTAACAATTGACATTGTAATAAAGGAAGAGAATACAAATTGAATAGACAAAATGAAAAAAATGAAAAATTTGGTAGAGCCAAAATGTGATTGGGGATTACCATACTTTAGCATATAGAGGGATTAAGACCATGAAAGTTGGAGGGGAGGGGTTGAATGAACTTTTACTGTACACAGAGATCTGGCTTTTCTGATTCGATAGCCAAAGATGGCTTCAGTAATACAACAGATGAGTCGGGTACGTAGGGATTTGGGTAAATTACTCTTCGCCTTGTAGATGACTTTAAAGGCGGAGGCTAAAGAGATAATTGGGTGATCATTATCGCAAGGAGATGTTCAATGATCGCGCTTCTTATTGCTCCACTTCCACCTGTTTGTAACTAACATGTAGGATAGTGTTTTTGCATCCTCTTGGATAAAATTTCGACGACCGATATACCTATCTCCACACGAGCAGGTGAATTGACAAACACACACATAGAGTTGGTCAACAGCGAGATCTTGTCCTTCAGGTCGACTAGTAAAGGCTATTTATTCTCGGAGATGCGGCAGGGAATGCTCTTTTCAGGGACTGTGATATCCTTCGTTTCATGATGATATCGGAAGCTGAGAGTCCCCTTTGAATTCCAAGCTCATGTAAAGTATTTTCTTCGGTACGGATGATAAGTCACGTTTTCTAGGATTTGAATCACTTCTAAATCACTTTGTCTATACGAATTCAGGAGGTATTTGAAATAAGATGACAATATTCAGCGAAGAGACTCTCTCCAACAACGAATTTATTATCAAACTGTACAGTCGTATATACAAATGGTTTTCTAAAGAAAGTATATCTGGTGGGGGCGTCGGTGGCACAGCTGTTAGGACGCTCGCCGACCATACACATGGTCCGGGGTTCGATCCCCAGCCGGCGCACTCTTCTACCTCGCTAAGCCATAACTAAATCTGGTGAAGAGGAAAGGTTGGGCATGAGGCAAGCGACCCTATCCTGTAAAAATAAGCAACACTGCTACAGAAACTCTAGCTTGAAGCCCTATGTTCTACTGGGAACGTGAAGGAATAAAAAGAAATATTCGGTGAGGGAATTAGGTCAAAGGTGTGAATTCATGAAACGTTGGAATTAATCATTTCAATTTCGCTGATATTTTACAAATATAATTTTATAAATAATAATAATGGTTGTATGAAATGCAATTAAAATATTTGTGATTATAATCATAGTTAAGTGTCAAGTGGCAAAACAATTAATGTCATATTTAGAATAATAATACATAAGGTGTATAGATATTGTTGGAAAGGGGTGTATCATTATAGGATTAGCAGGCGAATATAAAATGTTGCACAACATGGTGTGAAATTTGATAAGATAGAATTCAATATTGTAAAAGTAAAAAAAATTTAAAAATGAATAATTTTTGGTTTAGAATGACAAGTGGGTCAAATGGAAAAGATTCAGAGTGAGAATAGTAATAATAATAATCGTAGTAATAAGGGAAAGGTACATAGAATAACTAAATAAACAAAATAGATAAATGTCTATCCCTCTACGGCCAAGGCAGAAGTAGGGATTGTACATACTTCTTTTGTACACAAAGACCCGTCTGGCTTAAAGTCATGAATTGCCAAGGTCTCAGCTGTCTCTAGAAGTCTGTAACGAAGAAAACGCGGCCGGGAAGTTAGCATGGATTCTGTATATGATCTTAAAATCATGGTCAGGGTTGGTGTGGAGTGACAGCAGTCGATCAGGTGTTCTAGAATAGAGCTTCGCACACACACTTCCTTTCTCCCTTGTAAAACCATGCTGCTGGAATATGTTCTCGTATCCGTGCGGTGGAAGGCGGCGTCCTCTGACTACGGTCAATATACGTTGCTCAGCAAAAGGATCAGGTGAACTGATAGATGCACATGGAGGCGGCCAGACGAGGGAGCTTATCTTTTACGCAGAGGTAGAGAACAACTTGCGGCTAGTGAACGTCATATGTAATTTTGCTGCAAAGAACGTCTTACTGACTGATTCAGAGAGAGACGACTCAGTTCCAAAGAAAACCTTATTCATGAACTTGGAATTCAAAGGCTTGATCAAGATTCAGATATGCTCAAAAATCGTCTCTCTAAAGCAGCCAGGAAGACGATTGTACAGCTTGATAATAAATTCGTTGATAAAAAGAGTGTCTTCGTTGAATATTGTGTTCTTAATGCTAAATGGGTATTTAAAATACCTTGGATTGTAGACTTCAACCGGAACAGGCTAGATTCAGGAAAAAAGTATGTCATGCAAAAACCAAGTTCACACACACACAGTACACATGATCACCTCGCACAGACTAGAATGACAGCTGACAGTTCACAACGAACTCACCGACACTACACAGACTATCAGTAGCCTTGACAACGAAGCAGTTTGCTAACGACTACAACACTACTGACTGCAGAAACAATATTCGTATTACTGAGCGCGGGTGACCAGTGAGTAGATTACTGACTCTCCAGTTAACAATTTTGACAGTCCACATGCATTTCATCTGCTCTCTTAGATTCCTGGAAATAACCCATTTCTTTGGCCACCTCGGGAGTCTTTCGAGTTTCGTACATTGTAGGAATGTTCAGGTCTCAGTGCTTATTTTTGCTTCCTTTCATCGAGAGAAGAGACATCGGCTGGCTGGCTGACTGACTGGCTTCTGGAAGGAGGCCTTCATCACTCCTGAGAGTCATTTCGCCTGTTCAGTTCCACTGAGTAATAAGTTCGTTTTATAAATTTCATTTTGGTACTTTGAAGTTTCTGTAGCAGCTCTAATTGATTTTTGGTGGTCTGGGTCACTAGCACTGCACGTCCAATCTTTCCATCTTTTCTCAGTGCTTAGGATTGGCTATAAAACAAGAGAACCAGTGAACTAGGTGAGGTTAGGTTGAATCAACTGAGCGGTGTTATTTTGCCTTCAGGAGGAATGTATGTATGACACTATAAAAGCCAATCAGGATCAGAAAAGCAGGGCAGGCTGTAACTACTGTGAAATTAGAACTCTTCAGGAAAAGCACTTTCAATGAATTAACTAAAGATTTTCATCAATACTTAGGCTTTCTAAAATGAACTGTGGTCAAGATTTGGTCGAATAGTGCTAAAATATTTGAGCGCTGAGCAAGAAGTAGACATTTGTATATAATTATTAAATATGTGAAATCTCAGCGAGATTGAAATGAGTAATTCCAACGTTTCCTGTGCTCGGCAATCTGGCCTGAAGGTCTTCAGGGAAATTAATCAAAATTAACATAACAGAGGTTTATATATAAAAAGGAACATCACTTGCTTTTAAAAACTTTGTCCAATCATGAGTCATTCAAAAAGTATCAACAAGTATAATAAACAAAATTTTATGAGCTGTGATCAATATTTGACCTCGGACTTACAAATATATTGGTCTACCTTTGTTAAACACTTTAAACAGAGTGTGTATGTGTGTGTGTGGGGGGGTGAACAGTTGTAAAACATTTCTTAACGTCTCCACAAGAAGATATGGACAGTCGAGAATTTTGACCAAGTATTATTAATTAGTGATACAAATCCATCTTTATTTATTATTAAGCATTTCCTATGCACCAGCTAACATCACGCCGTCATGTCTGTTCAAACTGTTAGTATATCTAGAATTTTATGATTAGACGTATTTTGAAAATTATGGTGTTTAGGATTGGAGTTTAGTAGAAGCACCCTGTCGGACTTATTGCTTTGTCTTCTTCTTTCTGAAGATTGAGCTGCTTTATTCGACCTACTGGAGAGTTGTCAGGTGACTCGACAGCTACGGATTTAGGATATGCATTCTGTTGCATTAACAAAGAAACTGTGTAATTGGCACAATCATCGTGTTTTCACTCTCCGTTGTCTGCAACAGAATAATGCATATCCTAAATCCGTAGCTGTCGAGTCACCTGACAACTCTCCAGTAGGTCGAATAAAGCAGCTCAATCTTCAGAAAGAAGAAGACAAAGCAATAAGTCCGACAGGGTGCTTCTACTAAACTGCAATCCTAAACACCATAATTTTCAAAATACGTCTAATCATAAAATTCTAGATATACTAACAGTTTGAACAGACATGACGGCGTGATGTTAGCTGATGCATAGGAAATCCTGATTAATAAATAAAAAATGGATTTGTATCACTAATTATTTATACTTGGCCAAAATTCTCGACTGTCCATATCTTCTTATGGAGATGTTAAGAAATGTTTTACAACTGTTCACCCACACGCACACGCAAACACACTCTGTTTAAAGTGTTTAACAAAGGTAGACCAATATTTGTAAGTCCGAGGACAAATTTTTGGCTCTTTGCAAAGGATTCAAGATCGAAACACTGACCATGTGTAGTTTGAAATAAAGAACTCTGAACCAACCAGCAGTGTTTTACTGAAATAATAAATATGGAGAAGGAAACACAGATAGATTCGATATACGCTGAGGACGCCACTGACTGATACCATACACACAAAATTCTTGATGTTGAGAATCATAGTGAGAATCGACAGGTGGTTTGGAGTATGTCCGAGTATGAGATGGAGAAGACAAAGGGGAAGAGGAAGAGGGAATGAATGTTTGTGGACAGTCGACAGTGTAACCAACCAGTCAGTCGACATTCATGTGATGGAGAACCGAGGATAAATGGAGCTCGATCACTGAAGACCACCTTTCCACTAGGGACCAGAATGGAATGAGAATAGTAATGACAAATGGTATTCGCGAGATGATGGACGATTCCAACTGACATGCTCGGCTGAATATCTATCACTTCTAGACAACAGCATTGAGCGATAACTCTCAAAAATGAAGTTAAGAGAACACAACAACAACAACAACAAATGTTTAGTGTGATTACAGGATGTTGAATGGAATACAGTGGTGAGATTTTTAACACAAAATGCAGTAGACATCTCATGGTGGGACTAATAATGGTGATAGTAATTTTGACAGTAGTACTTGTGATAATGCTGACAACGAGAATGATGATCAGTGTATCAGTGAGATCGATCATTGCAACATAGCTCAGTGGTCAGTGCCGTCTCTGACTGCAGTACTCCTCACTGGGTGACGCGGATTCGAGTCTCCTCATAACACGGAGTAAATGAGCTGTTCCTTCAATGTGGTTGCAGATACGCCTTGCTGACTGTTCTGACTGACTGACTGACTGGTGAGTTCCGAGAAGCACGAAACCTAGTTCCGGGTGAGGCTTCCTCTGGCGCCGATTGCCTCCAACAATCTAATATCATATTTTCAATCTCTATTTCAATTACACTTCTTTGTAACGTACTCAGAAATTTCTGTCAATGCTGATAGGATGTAGCAGTTTACGTAACATTTTATGTCGCATTCATTAGTTGAGGCTATTCTTTTGGAGAAAATAAAAGAGAAATTCAGCCAGCGAAGAAACTGCTTCTTTATCGACGAAATCATCTTCACAGGTTGGCTTGGCTGTACAGTCGTATGCATTTATACATACCTACCGAAAATGTATGATGGTGTTTTATTGAGTAATATGGGGTTGGTGAGTGAGTGGGTTACATAATTGATATAATTACTCGGAATTGGCTTTAGAAGTAAAAAAATTGAAAGTTGTAAATTATGTGGTACTCAACGGAACAAACATGGAAATTTGATAAGGTGAAAATTGCTATTGAGTGAGAGAGAATAAAGGTGGTAGTTGAGTGTCATTTTAACAAGTGTGTGAAGAGGGTGTGAAAATGTACAACAGGGAACATATAAGAGTGATAATAGTGAATTAATTATTAAAGCAAAAGCAAACTAAATGTAAAACTAAAGATTAAAAATTGAAAAGGTTTAATATTGAAAAGAAAAGAAAAAAATCAAAATATTTCTTTCTACAGGGAACGACCAGTGAAGAGGTTAAGACCAAAGTAGAATAAGAGACTGGACAAACGCCTTGTCTGTATACAGAGTTCCGGGTTGTATTGACGTTGAATTGCCAGCGTCTCCACTCCATACACAAAAGCCGAAACCTGACACCATTTGTACCATTTGGCCTCACACCTTGTAGATGATGTTGAAAGACGACTCTGGTGGAGCTACGTGGCCTGAGTTCACCAAGTGTTCATGAATGGAAGTAGTAATTATCTTGCATTGTCGCTTTGCTAACCTAGCGTGTCGGATAATGTTCATAGACATGCGTTTGGAAAGTGTTCGCCAAGTTGTTTGGGCGGCCAATATAACTAACTAACTGGCTGGCTAGCTAGCTAGCTAGCTCCACACGGCTGTACTACAGTCTCTGATGTTGATGATTTCCTCGATAAAGAAGCATTTTCTTCTTAGCTGGCTGAATTTGTGTTTTGAATTCTTCTTCGCTACTACGGGGTGCCGTCGACAATTATACATCTCATCCAACAGCTGTACGACAATGCCGCATGCCATGTGATCCACAACGGGAAACCTACAAAATCCTTCAACGAAGTGAAGACAGGATTAAGTCAAGGCTGCGTACTATCGCCATTGATTTTCCTGATTGCAGTAGACTGGATAATGCGACAAACAGTGGCGGGCAATGAGGAAACAGGCATAAAATGGACTCACACAAAAAGAGACTTGGAGGATCTGGACTTCACCGATGATATATGTCTGATTTCTCACAAACTGGAAGATATGCCAGCGAAAAGCAGCAACAAGTTGGCAGAAGAAGCATCCAGAGAAGATAGGACCTCCTTCAGGTGAACCTGGAAAAAAAGAGTTAATGAAGATTCCTGGTCCACACCTTCAACAACAACAACAACAACAGAAAACAATCAGCATAAATGGAAGGAACCTGAATGAAACAACCACTTTTACCTACGTAGGATGCATCTTTTCAGCTACAGGCGGACGGAAGTTCCGAGGATATCAAAGCAAGGATCATCGGAAAAGTAAGACAAGCTTTCACTACTCTCAAGTCTGTGTGGAGGTCAACAGAACTCAGTACTCAGCATGAAAATGAAAATAAGATGAAAAATGATCGCTCCCACACAGCTATCTGATCAGCGTTTTTTGTGTGTTAACATTTCGAGCAAAAATATTAATTACCCGTGAATAGTTTTTGTGCCAATCAACAGTAGTTAGCGCATAAAGTTTTCAAATACATCGTGCTACTTATTTTTACGAAGAAAGTAGTAGTAGTAGTATAGATAATTTTCAAATAAAAACAAAAACAACTAAATGTGAATTCAGAATATGAATAATAATTTGAGCAAATCATTTTTGTTTTCGATAACTTCTCCCTCCCTCATGTTCGACAGTGTTATAAACCTGCATATATTGTTGTTGAATGCCTCACACAGTACAATGATAAATAACTAATTAGTGAAAAGGAATTCGAATTACATATGTATATCAGCAATTGTATTGTGTGATGTGAGAACAGGATGATGGAATAATAATAATAATAGTCCGTTGGTTTTCACTGTCATTTAAATGTATTTAAGCGGCCCAAGTGGTCTGTCTAGTGGATAACGCATTGGTGGCTGCTGGTGTTTGAAACAATGGACAATACACTGGGTTCGAGCCTGCATGATGGGAACATGATCTGATCACTGACTCACTGACTAGGGAATGCAAGTACATCCGCGCTTGTCGAGTTCCAAATCTAGGGCGAAATGCGCCCCTGATCCTTGATTCCACTCCACTCCACACTACAGCTAGTCACCATTCCACAGGTGGCTTCAAATCACGCGACCAGACATCATTGAAGCATCTGCACAAGGAGTCTACATGTCAACGTGAGATTGAGCACTTTCGTGCAATCAATCGACGGGAAAATCTAAAGGTTGAAGACGGGAGTAAAAGAAGTTGGCTGCTTACTATCGCCAATGATTTTCGTGATTGCAGTAGATTGGATATTGCGACAGAGAAATAGCGACGGGCAGCGAGGAAACAGGCATAAAATGGACCCTCACAAATCTTGGAGTATCTGGTCTTCCTTGATGTGATATATACCTGATTTCCCACAAACTGCAAGATATGCAAGTGGAAAGCAGCAACAAGTTGGCAGAAGAAGCATCAAGAGAAGATAGGACTTCCTTCAGATGAACACAGAGAAAAAAGAGGTGATGAAGATTCCTAGCCAACACCAACAGCAACAACAACAACAACAGCAACGAGAACAGACAAGAATCTGCCAGCATAAATGGGAGGAACCTGAAAGAAACGACCTCCTTTACCTACCCACCACCTAACTGGGAAGCATCGTTTCAACTACAGGTGGACACTACTGATGAGGATATCAAAGCAGCGAGGATCGGGAAAACAAGACAAGCTTGCATTACTCTCAAGTAAGTTTGTGCGGAGGTCTACAGCACTCAGCACTCAGCATGAAAATGAAAATAATATCGGGATTTTCAACTCCAATGTGAAGTTAGTCAGTGCTACTCACTATACGGATGAGAGACAGCACCTCAAACAAACTGCACACCTTCATCAAAAGTTTTCTTCATTCAGTGCCACTCAATATCAGATGGCCGGCCGGCTGGCCAGAAGAGATCAGCAACAGGGAGGGATCTTTGGCAATGAGCGAACCAACCAACACAGCAGGAACTGATTGTGCAACAAATAAGCAGGAAGAAATTGAGGAGGTGGATTGGTTTAGCTGGCCATACTCTGAGAAAACAAACGATCAAGTGAGTGACATCACTAGACAAGCCATTGCTCGAGTGGAACCCGACTGAATGGGAAGCGGCGAGTTGGTCGTCAGTGGAAGGGTGAGGATGACTCGGAGGAGGTTGTGATGTGAAGAGGAGATGATGAAAGCATGTGGCCAGAGTTGGAGCCAGGTGGAAACGTTAACAGAGAACCGAACGCAACGGAGACGTGCAGCTGAAGCGCTTTTTTCCTCTAGGAACTAAAGGAACCAATAATAATAATATGAGACACAATGTCAGTAGACAGTTAAGTGACATAGTTGTTGTGTATTGATAATCGGAAAATAAAAATGTACATAAAATTTCAAGGAATGAGCTATATTCAGTCGTGTTAGAGAAATATGAACTACTCACCACTGTACAACAGTAACCCCCTAAAACGGATTGATTGATTGATTGGAGACAATTGTTCGCTGACCTTGTTGTCCATCTTCTTCTTCTTCTGTTTCTGAAATCTGCTATGTGTTGAATGTTTTGAAATTAATTCATTCAATGCCCACTTTGAAAGTGATATGATGAAGTGAAGTGAAGTAAAGTGAAGTGAAGTGATGAGTACATTGTGTGTATAACATTTTCTTATATATTTCAGGTATTTCAACTCACTCAGTTTCTCAATACCTGCTTGAACAATCTCCAGTAAAAGCAAAAAAGAAAAACACAAAAAAAAGAAAGAAGAAAACGAATGCGGAAACTCATGGAACACTACTGAAATGAAATTGTTATTCAAGAAAAAAGAGGCTAAAATAATTTCAAATCGACTGACTGATTGACTGACTGACTGTCTGAGAAAATGATTAAGAAGCTTGTTAAATTAAACAAATAAAAAAATTAGACAAAAATAATTTGAACAATGAAGCTTCCTCTTCTTCTTTACATGTCTTCAAAATTACTCAATAAGCAAGTCATTCAGCTTGGTTGTGTTCTCTTTCTCTGAGGTAGCTGGATAGTAGTTAATTTGCGAAGCTGTCATCACCCTACTACTAGGCAGGTGACATCTACGTTCAGCGCATACACTTCAATTTCAATTGTTCAAGTGAGATTTTAGACTTCTTCACGATTATTATTATTGTTCCCTTGGGTTCCTAGTGGAACATAGGGCTTCAACTGCACGCCTCCACTTGCTTCTGTCTTCTGCTGTACTTTTCACTTGCATCCATGTTAGTCCATGCTGTTTCAACTTCTCTTCAAATGATCTCCTCCATGTCACCCTTGGACGTCTCACTCGCCACCGCTTCCCTTTCGGGTTCCACTCGAGCGATGGCCTGACGTGCGATGTCACCCAACGGCCTCCTCAGCGAGTGTCCAGTCCATCTCCACTTCTTTCTCCTGCATATTTTTGTTGAGCGATTGGTTCTTGTTTTGTTTGTTTGTTCCCATAGTATCTTGTTGGTGATTCTTGTTCTTTCCGGCCATCTGATCTTCTGTTTAGAACGAAGACAGTTGTTGATAAAGGTCTGCAACAGGCTGTTGGAAATATTCTTTGTGACCCGCCAAGTTTCTGATCCTACGTATAGAAGAACTGACTGACTTGACGTTTGTATTGAAAATCCGAATTTTGTTGTTGATGCTGAGTGACGAAGATTTCCAGATTGGTTTCAGGTTGATGAATGTGTTTCTCGCCTTACCGATTCTCGATTTGACATCCTCGTCCGTTCCTCCTGTAGTTGAGACAATGCTCCCTAGCTAGATAAGTGAATGAAGTAACCTCTTTCAAATCCCTCCCGTTGATGGTGATTGGCGCTGGATGTTGCTGCTGCTGTTGTTGTTGGTTGGTTATTTTCATAACCTCCGTCTTGTCTATGTTCACCTGGAGTCCTGTGTTTGCTGCTTCTTCGACCAGTTTGTCGGTTTCCGCTTGTAAGTCTACGATTTTGTGTGACATCAGACATAAATCATCCACGCGCGAAATCCAGATCTTCTGGATTCTTCCCATCGGTCCAGGATATCCCTGTCTTCTCGTTTCCCACTGTCTGACGAAGCATAATCCAGTCCACCACAATTAGGAATATCATTGGTGATAATAAGCATCCTTGTCTGACTCCTGTGTTTACTCCAAACGCCTCACTGAGTTTTCCGTTGTAGATCACTTGACATGTGCCGTTGTCGTACAGCTGTTGAATAAGATTGATGAATATTTGGGGTGAGCCGTCGTACTCGAGTAGTTTCCAAAATACTTCGCGGTCAACGCTGTCGAAGGCCTTCTCAAAGTCTATAAAGTTGAGGTAGAGGTTTGATTGCCATTCTATTCTTTGTTCTGGGTGATGATGCGTAGAGTTGCGATTTGGTCAGAACATGATTGGCCTTTCCTGAATCCAGCTTGTTCCGGTGGGCGGAGTTCTGTATCCAGTGCGTCCTTTATTCTCTCCAGGATGATGCGACTCAGGATTTTACTTGGCGTCGACAGAAGCATGATTCCTCGCCAGTTCTTGCAGAGTGAGGCGTAAGTCGCCCTTCTTTGGTAGTTTCACGAGGTAACTTTTCCTCCAGTCAGTAGGCACCTTTCCCTCCTTCCAGACCTTTTGCAGTTTTGGAGTCAGCATATCTGCTGTCGTTTCTGAGTCCGCTTTCAGTGCTTCAGGAGGTATTCCATCTGGTCCAGCTTCTTTTCCAGCTTTCAGAAGCTTGATTGCATTGAAGACTTCAGCTTCCGTTGGAGGATTGGTGCCAACTTGCAGTTGTGTACGGGCTGTTGTTGGTATTTCTGGACGAGTTGCAGGTGGTGGTCGGTTCAAGAGTCCTTTGAAGTGGTCCGCCTATTGTTTAATATGTCTTTCTTCCTTGGTAATTGGGTTCCCTTGGCTGTCTTTTATAGGCTTCACTTGTGTTGATCTCTTCCCGGATAGAGACTTGGTTATCTGATATAATGTCCTCAGGTCTCTTTTGCCTGCTGCCTTCTCATCTTCAGTGGCCAGAATTTCGTAGAAGTGTCTTTTGTCCTTCCTGGCACTCTTCTTCACTTCTCTGTCCAGTGCTGTGTAAGTTGAACTCAGCGTCTCCTTCCATTGTCCGTCTTTGCATTGAATCATTTTCTCTTTCACCATTCTCCTCTCCTCTATTAGCTTTCAAGTGTCTGTTGAGAACCATTCCTTATCTTGTCTCTTCTTCCTAGAATCGTTGAACACGTTTCGTTGAAAATCACCTTCAGAGAGTTCCAATGGTCTTCCACGCATGATTCTTCAGTGATGCCTCGTAGTGTTTCCTGCTTTGCTCTGACAGTTGCAGTGAAAGTGTCCTTTGTGGTTGTGTCCTTCAGTTTTTGAGTGTTGAACTTGCATTGTGGCCTATCCCCAGCTATCCTCGAGGCTTTAAGCTTCAGCTTGAAAGTCCCTTGTACTAGATAGTGGTCTGAACCCACATCTGCTCCTCTCCTCGACCTTGTGTCTAGTAGGCTTCGTCTCCACTTCCTTGAGATTGAAATGAAGTCTATCTGGTTTTTGGTGTGTCCATCTGGTGAAATCCATGTTGCCTTGTGTATATCCCTGTGTTTGAACACACTGCCACCAATCACCAAATCACTGAAGGCGCAGGAGTCTGAGAAAAGTTCACCATTTTCGTTCATTTCACCGAGGGCCTCGCGATCCATGGTGAGTTCTCTTCCTGTATTGTCTCCTCCCAGCTTCGCATTCATATCACCCATCAGGATTTTGATATCACCATTTGGGACGTTGTCCATTATTGTTTGTAGTTGTTTGTAGAAGGCCTCCTTCTTCTCTTGTTCTGAGACGTGTGTAGACGCACAGCATATGAATGATTGTAACCTTTTTTCCTTTTGAGTTGAACCTGGCTGTCATTATCCTGGAGGAGATTGGTTCCCACTGCATGAGAGTTTTGGCTGCTGTTGGTGACATCACGATGGCTACTCCATCGGTGGGCTCGTGATTGTCCTCTGGGTGACCGGAGTAGATTATTGTCTCTTCAGCCTGCAGTTAGCTCCTTCCACATCCGTTCCATCTGCTCTCGCAGATTCCCAATAATTCTATTTTATATCTTCTCATTTCTGCGGCTACCTGGGCAACCTTTCCAGTTTCGTACATTGTACGAATATTCCACGTCCCCATCCTTATTTTTGCTTTCATCGAAAGAAGGCATATCGGCTGACAGGCTTCCCGAAGGCTTCCACCAGCCTGCATCATTTCACTTCCCTGATTCCAGCGAAAATTAAGGTTATTGTTTATATTTTTAGAATTTTTAATATATTTGTGCGTTGAAGTTTCTGTAGCGATTTGGTTAAGTTTTGGAGGTGGAGTTGCTAGCACCACGCCTCAACCCTCCCTCCTTATCCGGGCTTGGGACCGACTAGAAAACTAGTGAGCTAGTATTCTGGGCGAGTTTATATCTCCACGATTGAGTTTATTAATCATGTCTCCTGGTCAGTGACCACCCTGGACCTGATTGGCTGTTTTGTGTGTTTTCACATCCTCTAGACGGCTATTTGTATTGGAACTGATTGTTCCCCAGACTTCAACTTTGACCCTTTGTGTATGTGTGTGTGTGAGAGAGGATTCCTTCTTATCGGTTGATAAATTTTGTCAATCTCGATGTGTCTATTGATTGATGATTCACTTGAATACCAGACAGGCTTCTAAAAATTCTCTGGCTAGCATTCTCGATGTTGTTTCCTCTGTCTGTCTAATATTTGAACGTTGGTTGTCCCAGTCCGTGTTGTCTGTATGCAGTGAGGTGATATGAGCGAGGGAGTGGATATCATGTGTTTTGACGGTTAGATTATATTCATGGATGCAAAGACGAAGAGCAGGGACATCCATCTACTTTGACCAATGTAGTGTTTTTCGCAGTTGTTACAATTTTTTATTTTGTAGATGATGTTGGTTTTATCTTCTTTCGTTGTTGACTCTGTATTTTGGTTGATATAGAGCCAGCTGAGTGAAGTGATTTTGTTGGTTGGTGTTCGGAGTCACTTCCTAAAGTTTTGAGGGGTGTTGCAGTGATTTCTGATATATCCTTTATATATACCAGCGTGCCATATATGTCAATCTAATGAATCATCAATCAACAGACACATCGAGATAGACAAAATTTATCAACCGATAAGAAGGAATCCTCTCCCACACACACACACACACACACACACACAAAGGTTCAAAGTTCAAGTCTGGGAAACAATCAGTTCCAATACAAGTACCAGCATAGAGGGTGTAGAAACACACCGAAACAACCAATCACGTCCAGGGTGGTCACTGACCAGGAGACATGATTAAAAATCTCATTCGTGGAGAAATCTAAAATCTAACTTCAACGATTGAAATTGAAGTGTATGCGCTGAACGAAGACGTCGCCTATCTAGTAGGGCGATGAGAGCTTCGCAAATTATCTACTATCCAGCTAGCTCAGAGAGAGAACACAACCACATCAAAATCATTCACCTGAGCTAAAAATCTTCTCTATCAGGTCGCTCATTCAGCGCATTATTGAAGCAAACATCGAAGAAGCTTGAAGCGACATACAAAATAAAACAACAAGGGAAGAACAGAGGCCCTAATTTATTTTTGATCCCCGGTAGGATTACACTCGAGCGATGTACTGCATTGCGCGTGATGTCACACAAGAGCCCCGGAAGCGTGTACCTCATCCATCTCCGATTTATCCTACACATTTGTTGAACGACAGATTCCTGGCTGCTTTGTTCTCAGAGTTGTTTCTTGGTGCTAATTCTTTCTGGCCAGCCAGCAGTCAGCCAGTCAGCCAGACAGCCAGCGAATGAGACAGTCGTTGATAAGTGTCTGCAGCTAGCTCTTGGAAATGCTTTTTGTGACAAGAGCGCCACGTTTCTGACCCACATAGAAGAACTGATTGAATCCACAATGTTGTTGTTGTTGTTGAGGAGCTGAATTTTTTGTTGTGCAGTATGTTGAGCTATTGCAAAAGATTTCCCAACTGATTTCCGATTGATGAAGGTTTGCTTTCCCTTTCCCCATTCTGGCTGACTTTGACATCTTCATCCGTTCGACCGCCTGTGGTTGAAACGATGCTGACTGTCTAGATAAGTGGAGGATGGAACCTCTTCCAAATCTCTTCCGTTCGAAGTGATTGCTGCTTGTTGTTGTTGCTCTTGGCTGGTGCTGTTGCTGTTGCTGTTGGCTGGTCATCGTCGTCACCTCCGTCTGCTCTGTGTTCACCTGGATGAAATCCTGTCTCCACTGACACCTCCTCCAGCCAGTTTGTTGCATTTCGCCTCCACGTCTTCGAGTCTGTGTGTAACATGAAACATAAATCTGATAAATGATTTTGAAATATAAGTCACCTGTGAGAAGGAACAGCGGATAAAAAGAAGAACACTCAAAAAAATGTTGAAGCACACCTCTGTTCACAAGAATCACAATGCAACAGTTCCCGAAAAGAGTCCAAGATCAGAATCCCACTAATTCATCCAAATACAAACAAAGAACAAAACAAAATCGATGAAATGTTTAGCATGAAAATTAGGAGGGAAATTGAAAGAAGAGATCAAACAGGGATGAAAATTTCCTGATCATCTAGTCAAAAGAAACTTGCAACTCAACCGGAAATACGACCACTAACAACAGTAAGCACACAACTGCGTGCCAGTGGACACCAATCCTCGAACGAAATCACAAATCCTGATTACGATCAAGCTTCTGATTTCCAGCTGGGAAGTCAACAGGACCAAACGGAATTCCTCTCGAAGCATTGAAGCCGGCCCCAGAAACTCCAGCAGATGCTCTCACTCAATTACTGCAAAACATTTGGAAAGAATGACAGGTGCCTACTGATTGAAAGAAGAAGGACCGCCTCGTCAAACTGCCGAAGAAGGGCGACTTAGGCCTCACTCTGCAAGAACTGGTGTGAAATAATGCTCTTCTCCATGCGTAGTAAAATACTGAGTCTTGTCATCCTGGAGAGAATAAAAGATGCGCTGAATGCAGACCTCAGCCTGCCCGGAACAAGCTGGATTCAGGAAAGGTGAATCATGTGCTAATCAAATTGCAACTCTACACATCATCATCATCATCATCATCAGAGAACAAAGCATAGAACAGAATGGCACTCAAACATCTACCTCAACTTTGTTGACTTCAAAAACACCTTCGACAGCGTAATTTGGAAACTGCTTCAACACTATCACGTGCAGTGAACAAGTCTTTATCAACTTCATTCAACAAGTGGCCACATGGCAGTGTCATGGGTTAGGTAGTGATTCCCAACGGATAGCTCACCGAGGCGTTCGGAGAGAATTAACAGAGGTTGCCTCCTGCACTTATCTGGAAAATATCAATTCAACTGAACGCAGAACGAATGAAGATGTCAAAGCAGACCAGAATCGGAAAGGCAAGATACGCCTTCATCAATCTGTAACAAGTTGTGGAATCTTCTGCACTCCACCTAAGCATTAGGAAGGGGATTCGCGTTTTCAACACCAATGTACATTCGGTTCTATATGGGTCAAAACTTGACCAGCATGTGACGAAAAGCATTTCCAACAGCCTGTTGCAGACCTTCATCAACACTTGCACACCTTCGCCAGCTCCACACTGAAGATCAAATGGCGAGCCAGAAGAAATTAGCACCAAGAAACTACGGGAACAAGCCAACAGGCGAGAGCCAATCGCTCAGAAAATAAGTACGAGAAAGTGGAGATGGATCGGGCATAGATTGAAGAGGCCTACGAATAACATCGCGCGCGTTTGTCAGATATCAGTACGTAAGTACCACCTGAACGACATGATCCTATGTATTTTTGCAGTGTCTGTGTATACGCTAGAGATGTGTAGTTTGTCAACATTGATTTTTGAGTTTGGAGTCACTACACGTACTCGAAAAGAATTTTCGTTCACCGTAAAACAGAGCACTTCTCAGTAGAAATAATCAAAAATAGTGTAGCCATTCGGAGGCAGCCTCAAACAGAACATCACAGCGTCACACGATGCAGCTGAAATACTCTGAAACTTCAGTATTATGTGTTAAGATGGTGTCAAGAATAAAGCCGTCATTAAAAATATGATTGTCATTATTATTATCATTGCTGATAAAAGTTATTATTATAGACAGACTTGACTAGTCTTCCAATAAACTGGTAACTGTAATTAATTTTTTCATGCGGTTTTGTGTTTCGTCCTGCCGCGTGACACTGATTTTGATTCTCACTCACTAAGCTGAACTCACTATTAAGTTTCCAGATCTACTGAATTGTTTCATCTATGTTATAACTCTACTTTACCATTCACTCCCAATCTCCTCAACTACCCGTCATAGTACGTAAAAATTCACTCTTTTATTCCATCCTGTATTTTACTCCAATGCATCTTTGTTTCCAAGCGAAATGTGAACTATGCCTGCCTCTTGTTTAATTGTGATATAAATAGAAAGCTCAACTTTTAACATTCAGAAGCCCGTATACTTACATCATTATTGGAATTAAGTTGGCTTCACCTTCCTTCTATAACCCAAAGTCACAGTGGAGAAAGGCGGGTTTTGACAGGATTCTGTAGCTTATAATTCGATTTTGTTGATGATGTCGGTAGTTGAAAGGAGAATCCACTGAATAAAACGATCTGCTATTATCCTGAAAATATGTTCGCTCTTCCTCTGCTCAAATGAAATAGGAAAGTACGGTGAATCAGAAGGATGATGGAATCACACAATGGACATCTTCAAATGACAAGATCACCTGCTTTCAATAGTTCTGAAGACACTCAGATTCAAAAATTCAACAAATTATTGTAGGAGAAATAAGCTGTCAAGATAAGTGAAGGTGCAAAGTGAAACAGCATCAACCATTGACATAACAATAATGAAGGTGTAGAACGAGGTGACAATTTGGGAGAAGGGGATTCCGAATTAGATACGTGCATCGGAAATATGACACAGTGATGAAGCAGTATTCATAACTGGATGACGAGGTTTCGAGCTCAAATTATTGCCTGATAGCACATTGGACACGCACACTCCTCTGCAATAAAATTCACACTGTCACGTTACTCTCAACGTATATGAATGGCGACGTAACAGTTACAGTAACACTAACAGTGGCAGTCCTACAGTCGAATCATAAATCCCACTTCGTTTTGTACAACACAACCACTTACTCACCATGAATACAACCGGAAGCTGGAGTTTATCTATTTCGACACATTTGAATAAACAATATCCGTATATTGAGAATGCTTCGAAATTGGTATTATTCGTCGCCAAATGACATTCCAGTTTTTAATCAGTGTTACTGGCTATTCATGGTGAAGGCGAATTAACAGTCCATGTAACGGATTTTATGATGTTATAGCTACGTTCAGAAATCTCATTGCACACAAAATGAGGTAATCGCCTGTTCAACGAATCAACTGGTTAACCACCTACACCACAGCGGGGAAATATACAGTAGGTTGATCATCAAGATATTCACATGGAATGCACACACTGATATATATATGAAAAAGTTATGCTCTTCTATAATTATCCCACAATATAATCACAGATCCATTCACGGAAAAATTTAAAAAAAAAATAGTAATTATCACTTTATTCCACAACGATAACAATTTACAGCATGGAATTTTCAGTGTTTCATTTTACATATTGCAATGGTTTAGCTCTTTTTATAATTATATAAATGTATGAAATGTTAAAAATATTGATAATTAATAGGAAAAACAAAAAAAATAAAAACCCCAACAAAATCACACCATTGCTAGGTCATAGTGAATAATAAATAAATAATATAACAAACAACACATGCAATAATATGCATCATTACATTTTATAGTTTAGTTAATGATTCAAAAGTTGTAAAAGTTCTTTTCTGATATTCGTCTCTTCACACAATACTCGTGCCAAATATGGTACGGTCGAGTTTTTATATTTTGTAGTACGAGCATAAATGTTTATGAAATGTCTTCTGGTCTTACCCGAAGAGATACAAGGAAACAAATGTGAATAAAGAGGATGTTCACTATCAGACAAAATAACTTTAGCTAAGTGTTTACAAGAATTCATATGCCTATTGACAACAGTGTCAGTTAGTTGAGTCAAAGCGATAGCACTGACCCTACTTACAGCCTTCAATGTTCTTCGTAGTATTATATGGTCTTTCTTGAGTAGCCCAGGGAAGAATAATGAAGAACAATAAAGAATGATGGGCAAAACACATGAAATAATAAATTGTATGAGAAGAGATTGGGTTATACCTGATTGCCTCAACTTCTTTATGTAATAAGTCAGACAGAAAATCTTTTTAGAAACTATAAGAATATGAGACGACCAGCAAAGGTTTGAAGGGAAACTAATGCCAAGATAAGAAATACTTGACTTACTCTCTATCATGGTACCATCAATATTACAACAATAATGAGATTGGATCAATCCATGCATGTCTTTTCACTTCTCAAGCTGAAATCAACAGTATTACATTTAGTTGGATTTAGTTTAAGACCATTTGAGCCAGACCAGTGCTTAACTTCAGCTGAGAAGCCATTCTTCATATGGGAACAATCCGATGTGGAAACTACAGGGACAGAAACGGTCAGATCATCAGCATACTAAATGAAGTTAACTTTGGGTGAGTTCGGAAGGTCATGCAAGAAGAAAGAGAAAAGAAATGGAGAAAGTACTGCACCTTGAGGCACATCACTTTCAGTTAGCTGGGTGAAGTGGAGCGCTTTCCAGTCAAACAGTATGCTGTTTCCTATCCTTAAAATAAGAAGACAGCCATCTAGTTGCCCAGGTCTCTGTCTGTGCTGAAATCATCTTTCCTAATAAAAGTGTCCTGGGAACAGAGTCGAAAGCTGCAGTATAGTCTAAACAGGCTGTTCGAACGAACTTAGCACCCTTATCAAGGCAGGAAACAATATTGTGGTGTAGTACAACGGCTGCATCTAATGTACTTCTTCCACACTTATAAGCAAACTGCTTAGGGTCACTAAAAGCTTTTAGAGGAGGTTTAAGAATATTCAAAAGAAGTTTCTCCATAGTTTTCAAAAAAGGAGATGTTATAGCGACCGGTGTAAACTTTATACCTGCTCCAGAAGATGATTTCTGTACAGGTACAACCTTGATTTCTTTCCAGTCAGCAGGTACCGTTTCCTTGTTGCATGATGCAATAAAGATTTGAGTAAGAGGATGACACAAGATGTCTGCACACTTTTGAAGAAGAATGCCTGGTACACCATCTGGACCAAGACTGTGTGTTGGATTTAAAGATTTCAAACATAATAGTACATCCTCTTCTTTAAAACCCGGAAAATGACCATTATCTTGACTAGGTACATCAGGTACAGGCATATTAATTTGTTTCATGATAAATGATTTGTTTAAAGCATTAACATCAGAATAAGCATCAACAGACATTTGTTTTTTACTTGTAAGTTTATTGAAAAGTTTCCAAATGTTTGAAGGATTTTTACAGGATAATCATTTTTCATTATAGAGTCTGTTCAACCTTTCTATTTCAATTTTTATAAGGGTGTTTATTTTACGGACACCAGTATTATCACAATTCTTATACAACTTCTCTTTTTGTCTTCTAAGTTTTTTCAGCTGCAAAGAAGAGATTCTGTCAAATCTCGAAAACAGTGTTTCATATGGACAGCAAATATCCAAACAAAACTTCAGATAATCGGTTATATTAGAGACAGTAGCATCCAACTTATCGTCAGTAAATAGTTCCCAGTTGGTATCATACAACATGCTTCTTAGTGCTAGAATGTTGTCATGGGAATATGAACGTTCATGTATCTTCTTTGTTAAATGACTAAACAATTATTGTTGTAACTTGCCGTACACTTTCGGTAAAATACGGATAATGCAGTGGTCAGAGTTTAACAAAGGAGCTCTGCTTCGGGTTTCATATACATCACGGTCGTTTATGAAAACCAGGTCTAGTGATTTGTCCAGACGTGTATTAAACTTGACTAGATTCTCATG